>JASAND010000145.1:0-21704 GCA_030248195.1 Trissonchulus latispiculum | reverse complement strand
TAGTGAATTTTTATAGATAATACGTTTCAATAATCTCGCTTTATTTAATGCTGCAAATGACGTAACTAACATTTAGCTTGAAAGAAACAATTTTCGCTTAGTGTCTAACAAAGTTTTGAAATGTTTGAGCGTGTCATAGCCGCAAACATGGAACAGTTGACAATCAAAGTTGTTCAGATAATATCACCTCAAGTAGATTAACATTAATCTTAACTTCTTGCATGAAGCTTGAGAAAAAATAAATCCAATACTGTGTATGTTACTGAAAATAGTTATATACATATATCTTTATTTATAAATAATTTAAATTTTATTAGCAACCAGCATTGATTAATTTGAAAAACGTTTTGATCCATTTCAGTCGATTATGTTGTAGCATCCCGACAATTAAATTCTTAAGTTAAATTCTATAGCATTACGACAGCGGCTGAAACCTAGCAAGTACATACAAGTACAAGGACATACATAATAAACTCAGAATTTCCGTTTTCATTAAGCATTTGAGACGAAATCGTTAGGATCAAAGTATCAGCCCAGCTTACGTATGTTTGTTCTTACCTATTTATGTATTCAGTATGTTTTTGAAACGTCAGTATGTACATACTTATTAAAATATTTAAATTTGCTAAATCTATTTTACTGGAACCATCTTATAAATTTAACTGTTTAATGTTTAATGACTATAATTGTTTAATAATTTTGCAAGTTAATGGTTAATGGTTAGTCGCTGTAAGTGTTATAATTTTGGTGTTACTGAGAATGAATTTCAAGTAAACCGTTTTATTAAAAGCATTGCTGAAGAATTCAGAAAAGCACAAAAATTCAAATTTCAAACACCCAAGACGTCAAGGAGTCTGAAAGTTGCAAATCTTGTTAAATTTTTGTCTATATGTGTCTTAAAATAACCACTCATGGAAGCCTATTTAATACTAATTTATAAAAGTATTATATATATATATATATATATTGGTGGTTGTGGTTCTGCTGCTTCGTGTTTTTGTTCCTTGGCTTGCATATATATATATATATATATATTGCCCTCCTATATATATATATATAATTATAGAAAATAGAAATTCATTTAGCATGACATGCTTAAAGAAGTATTTAACAAAATATAAGTCAACTTATGTTGGCTCAGTTGAATTTTCAGATAAGCGGGGGGTCTGGGGCGGAAGCTCCCAGTAAAAGCCACACCCTTAGCATGAAAAATCGCTTCTAGAAATTAATTTAGAGCACTCCAGGCATTTATATTTTAGTTTCAGTAATAAATTTCCTTTGGTTCGTTAACTGCAAAAAAGATCCGGATCCGGATGGTTTTTCTGCCGGATCCGGATCCGGATCTGCAATATCCGGCAGGATCCGGATCCGGATCCGGATATCCGGTTGATCCCTAATTTCTATATATAAATACATTAGTTCTAAATACAAAGATAACATTGATGAATTTAATTTATGGATAAGCAAAGTACTAGAGCAATTAAATATAGCTATAGACAAAATAAAGTCATACAATCTGGACAACCATGAAATTATACAGTATTCTGAACAAGAATTAATAGAATTACAACGTAAATATATTATAACCAGGGTAGACAAAGCATCTCAAAACTACGCATTTATTTGTAAAAAATTTTATCTGCAATCTCTTATAAAAGAAGTTGGTCTAGGAGATAACAACACTTCAGATACATATGAACCATGTGATATACCCATGCACAAAATAATTGATAACTTAAAACAACAGTCACAACAATTTGGTTTTCCAGTAGATGATAACGATCTTAATTTACCATATACACAACTTATTCCTAAATTTCACAAAAAACCAGTCAAATTTAGATCTATTATATCTAGTACTAAAGCAGTTACTAATCAAGTGTCTATTAGGATAGGCCAAGTTTTCAAGGTTATACTTAAAAGACTCAAAAAATACAGTGAAGTCATAGCTAAGTTTAACGGTGGATGTTCTCCTTATTGGATAATAGATAATAACCAACCCATATTAGATAGGTTAAAACAAATATCAGATAAGAACGCGGCTAGAAACGTGTATACCTACGATTTTACACAGTTATATACAAACCTTAGACACACTCATATCATGGAAGCAGTGGAAGGTGCAGCTAAGTTGGCATTTGGGTCCTCCAATCGCAAGGTTATTATGTTGGAAAAATCAGCAAATTTTGTAAATTACACTAATTCTAAATTTGCGTTAGACTGCGAAACCTTTTGCAAATTGGTTAAATGGTTAATTTCTAATACGTTTTTCAAACTGGGAAATAAAGTTTTTAGACAAAAAATTGGTATACCTATGGGCACTAGCTGCGGACCTTTCATGGCTAACTTAGTTTTGTTTTGGTATGAGTTTAAGTATATCAAAACACTTACCCAAAAAATGGATACAGAAAAATTGGAACTTTTACAAAATATATTTAGATATATAGATGACATAACAACTGTTAATGACAACGGACTAATAAAAACAGAACATAAAAATATATATCCTCCAGGATTAGAATTGAATTTAGTGAATGTATGTCCATACGTAGCGGAAGTGTTAGATTTAACAATTAAAGTATTCAATGATAAGTTTACTCATAGAATTTATAATAAAAAAGACTATTTCCCTTTTAAAGCAATTAATTACCCGGAAATAGACGGAAATTTCTCACAACTTACGTGCTATAAGGTATATGCCAACGAACTAAGTAGAATTTCTAAGTTGAGCTATTATGAAACAGACTTCATTGTACAAAGCGCAAAATTAGTAAAAACACTTAGGAATAAACAATATAGTAACCGAAAACTAAGACGCTTTTTCCTAAAAACAGTAGAAATGCTCTCCAAAACAAGACAATTCAGTTTCACCCCTTTAGACGGATGGTTACAGCTTACAAGTCAAATTGGATAGGAATATACGTTTAGCACTATCTATGCTTGTTTAACTTCACTTCTTGAGGCGACCAGCGGCGAAACCTTTTTCATTTATTTTTATGGTTTTCTTAAAAACATTTGTAAAAAACTGTGTTCCACACTGAACCACTGACGAGCCGCACAGTGTGTGGATATGGTCTGGTTACGGTCGCATGCACTACTTATATAGATTGTATGTACGTTTTCTGTTTATGTGTAACTGTATACACTTCTATCATTTGCAATGTGCAACTAAATTGCTTTCACAGCGTATTGTTGTATTGCTACACAGTATTGCTCTGGCAGTCTCTTACGATTATGGAGAAGCCACGCGATAATAGTATAAATGTAAAACTGATGGTACGTTTGACGCACAACTATTATTTCACATGTAGTCAAAATAAAAATCAAAATTTCAGGTTGTTTCATTGCTTTCCTAGATTTTAGAGTAAGTGACTGACCTGCATTTCTCCAAAAGGAAATGTCCCTAACGCTGGCTCATCAAATAAAAATCAAAGGCGTAAATTGTAGCGAATTATCAGATTCTAATTTAGCCGGAGCTGGCGCTACGCAGTCGAACAAAACTACAAGACTCCAAGCATTGGAGCAAAAATTTAGCCCTCCCCCTCTGAATAGTGCTACCGCAATCGAGCAGTTGAGTCCACTCCCACACATTCCATTTCCCTTCTATTCTTTCCGAATGATCCGATACGTATCCATGTTTACTTAAGTTAGTTAGGGTTGGGTCAGTCAATCCAGTTGCCACAGTTCGACTCCAGCAGGATACGATCGTCCCCTGCTGGCTTTTTCCTAGGCAAAAATTTCGGGGAGGGGCGCGGTCGGGGGCGTAGGCAGGGGGCCAGGGGGATTCCCTCCTGAAACTGATTTGCCCAACGGAAAATTATGAAATTTCCGCGCCGTAGATTTTATTAATTAATTCAGAAAAATGTAATTTGCCCATCAAAATAATACACTGTTACATTTTCTAAAATTGTGCAAAATGTGCTCTGAAAAAATACATTTCAATCTTGCCATATTCTAACAAGGTTTGTCTTTTTGCCGCCCCCAGACCCGCGCCTATTTTAGCTAAAGATCGAACATTTTGCGCAATCTAACAAGTTTGTAGAAATTGTCTAAAAATGATAAAACAGAAAGACATCGTTGCAGTAGTAAGCAGTTGTAATTTTTACAGGAATTTGAAATCCTTATTTCAGTGATTTGATAATTAATTTTTTGTTGTTAATTTAATTGATTTAATTTAATTAATAATTTAATTTAATTTAATTAATTAATTTAAATGTTTTCAATATGACTTTTATTGTTTTATTATTATAGCCATTATTATGCCTCCATACCCCCCCGCGTAGCTGCTCTATTTATATACATGTATGCATTGTACTGTGATGCCCTCTTATATAATCTTCAGTTTCCTAGCTCTTAATTATACATGTACTTATAGATTTTGTTTATTGTATTTTGACTAAGCCAGGTTTGCTGAATTACTTCGATGCAAAAGTTTCTCAATTTCTAAGAATTGTTGAGCTCTATAAAGTGGTAAATTTATAGTTTTTGCCTGAGTTGGTTAGTCGGCTTATTCTCGGAATTATTCTAGTTCCCAGCACTTTGGTTTCGTTGATTTTCAACCTGTATATATCGTGTACGTGTTTCAGCAGGAATGCCTGAGCAGTTCCTGCAAGCAAAATGCTAAAGATTAAAATGATGTCTACGCCTTTTTGAAACGAGTTAGTCCCTAAGCTTTCCAGATAGGAGGCAGTCTTCACTTTTGCTGCAGACTCGTTCGGTCGGTCCTTCAACTTGCTCTCATCTATTTTTTGCTTTAAACTTTGTAATTGTTGGCCCTGAGGCCTAACTCAAAATGCTTTTCTTGTCTTCTTGTTACATATTAATTAAACTATTAATTTAAAAAAGAATCATTATTAATTATTTGGCTATCGGTAAAACTACTAGGTTTTACAGTACCTCTGAAAATTTCACGCTCAGTTGTCATAAATTTAGGTTATATGATCTAAAAAAGCATGATACAAGTGAACAACTATTTTGAAAAAGCCTGGGTAGATGTTAAAAATTGTTGGAGGTGCCCCCTTAAATTTTTTCTGGCTACGCCACGGTTCTAGGCCCAGGGCGGGGATTTTCCAAACATGCTTGAAATAGTTTGAAATGCGTAAAAGGCCTAAAAATTCGGCAAAGCCGGTAACATTTTTCAAATGTCACCCTTAAAACACTATTTTTCTGGGCACTCTAGAGTTTTGGGGAAGGGATGCCCGAATTCTGAGGAGGGCTAACCAAGTCTGGAGGGGCAATTTCTTGGGGGCGCACACTCCATCCATCCCCTATGGGAAAAAGCCAGCCCTGTGTCTGATTCCTCTAGCTTGAGTCTTTGCGTCCTGATAGAACTGAGCATCGTATAATGCACATACATACGTCTGTAACGCACACAAGAAAGTAAATGCTTATATACATTTACGTAGTGAATTTATATACCTGTTTGTCTCTGTTGGAGGCGAATCTTTTCGAGTAGATGGCTCATCAACAGCGGCAGCTAGTACAGTTGAGTACTGAGAATAAGATGTCCTGAAACATACGTAAGCTAGCTTATCAGCTCAGTTTTTCCATGCATGATAATTGAAAGAACATCAGCACTGGTGTGTGTGCGTGATAGCTAGATTTGTTTTGGATATGTTTACTGGTAAGATCATACGTATATGTAAATGTATATATATACGTGCGTATGCATAGGTGTGGCTGGGAAAAAAAGCTGGGGGGGAGGTTCCCGGCGGAGGGTGGGGGACCCCCCCCCCTAAATTTTCGATTTGATGCCATTTTTAGTCAAAAATATGGGGGGGAGCAAAAATCTGAAAATCTGGGGGGTCGCCAAAATTTGTCATTTTGATGGGGGTTACCACCCCCCCACACATCTATGTAGTATGTACGTATGTGGCACAAAGAGACAAATGTTATGAAAACACCTATATATATACTGAGGCTGATATATACACAACGCCTACAGCCCGTTTTTATGGAATGAAGAAGAGTGAAGAACCTGGCCCCAGAAGTTTCCAAATTTAAGATGCTATGACCAAATTTTCAACGATTTCTAGAAGGACTGTGAAAAGATGAATTGGGGCACTTTATGTAAAAAAACTAATCCACAAAATTGCAGCTCTGAAGAATCTTATACAAATCGTATCCTATATGAAATGTTATATGTATACATGGGCGTATCCAGGGGGAGGGTTTTGGGGGTTGAAACCCCCTCCTTTTGGGTTAACTTTTATGAATACTCCATTACAAAAAGCTCAAATTTTTATCAAAACCCCCTCCTTTTCAGTAAATTTTAGTTAAAACCCCCTCCTTTTCAAAATCCTGGGTACGCCCCTGTATGTATATACGTACTTTCTGATGGGACGGCAACTGATGCCCGTTCCGATACCACGACAACGACGAATTCCATGAGTAGAACCAAAATATCTGGCGCAAAGTGGAGCAACAGCAGCACGTAGCATGTATCCAACCTATGCGTACTATACCGTAATCAAATTCATATAATAAACCTGCTCAACGATGTTTGAGCAGGAGGGAGAGAGGGTCAACCGCACAGTTTTCTTCGCAAATTTTGACCAAATTTCTACGTGTATATATACTCCCCCAGAATTTTTGACATATATACATATATATATATATTATATATATATATATATATATATATATATATATATATATATATACGGTGAAATCGGGCTTCTTGATACAGCAGGGCTACTCGATACAAGTAGCAGGGCTAGACGGTACATTGCTTTTGCTACTTTATAATTCATTTCTACCCAAACTCGTATACTGCCGTAGGTAGCCAGTAAACCCCTTTACCTAGCAAAACAAAACGGTGAACCTGGTCTAATCCGTTCGAATATAGCACTGACTTAAAGATTCGTATCAAGTAGCCTCCCAAAGTATAGTTTGCAACAACGCGTGCACAGCTCTCCTGGGAGGGACATATAACGTCATAGTTTCTAGTTCGGCTTAGTATAGGCCCAGCTTCTTCCTGGAAAAATGACTGCTTGTTCTTCTTTTACGGCTGAGAATTAGGGCATTGTATCAACTGACCCGCCCAAATTTTACCTTTCCGGGCTACTTGGTATGACGCTAAAAACGCCACTAGGCACAAAAACTGAAAAAAGAAAGACAAACAATTCACGCGTTAAAAAGTTGCCCTTCAAAAACCTTCAAAATCGTATCGAGAAGCCCGATTTCACCGTATATATATATATGTGTGTGTGTGTGTGTGTGTGTGTGTGTGTGTGTGTGTGTGTGTGTGTGTGTGTGTGTGTGTGTGTGTGTGTGTGTGTGTGTGTGTGTGTGTGTGTGTGTGTGAAATAATTAGTTGTGTGTCAAACGTACCATCAGTTTTACATTGATACTATTATCGCGTGGCTTCTACATAATCATAAGTCATAATCAAAAATGTCGTTTAACTTAACTAGAGCCTCAAGAAAAGTTGCAGCATTTTCAAATCAATCACAAAATAAAAAATTGTCGCGAAAATAATGATGCCATTGACATTTTTAGAAAATGGGAGATATCTATTTCAATTGTAGTTTACTTTTATTCTCTCTGTAAGATATCTATTTCAATTGTAGTTTACTTTTATTCTCTCTGTACTCAAGACAAAATTAAAACAAGTAACAAAAATGCTCCGCACAAAAGGGGATAATATGTGTGTTGCGCCAATGTCTATCCTTTAAATTCCGGTTGAGAAATGCATAAATCTGACACAGCAAAAGCTGCTCAGCTCATTTAGGGCTTTCATTTGATACCAAATTTGACCGCTTTTGAAAAATTTTATTTTAGACCCAAAATCCCCACCCCACCCCACCACAGCACTCTACAGCCACTTTGGGTACGCAGTTCTATGACAAAAGTTGCTCAGCTCACTTAGGGCTTTCATTTGATACCAAATTTGACCACTTTTGAAAAAATTTATTTTCGACCATTTAACCCTCCCACCCGACTGACCCGACAAACGGCAAAGTAGAACCAGCCCAGTAATATATGCACGTCGGACGGCAAAACGGATACCGGGAATGAGCTGGGCACACCAGAAAACCCCTGTAGACAAAGTTTTGAGAGGCCAGATAAAGCCTACTATGGACCTCCAGGAAGCGGTTTCCGACTTGACCCTCCAGACGGCAAAGTGGAAGCAGCACAGCAAGATGGATGAGTCCTACGGCAAAAAGGACACCGGGAATGAGCTGGGCGCACCAGAAAACACCTATAGACAAAGTTTTGAGAGGCCAGGTAAAGCCTACTATGGACCTCCAGGAAGCGGTTAGTTAGTTAGTTCAACATATGTAATTTCTGAATATAAAAAGAAATCAGCTCCAGCTCGTAACGTTCGACCTGAGCGACGACCACAAAAATGGTCACTTTTCGCTATGAGCCGACTTTGCGGCGCCACTGCGGCGCTGTGGCGCAGCTGCGGCGCAAAAAAAGTTGTGATTCTTAAATTCTTTAGAGGGTACTACTAGACCCTTTAGCCCTTTAGGTTGGCCCACCGCTGCAGATCACGTGAAAGCGGCGAACATTATGTACAATACAACCATCAAATAGGAGAAACCGGAAAAAAAACATCGCCGCCATAACCGGTCCGGGGCGCAACTTTTTAACGGTAAGTGATAAGGGGCTGAAACTTCACAGACATACTAAACTCGATGTGCTCTACAATTTGCGCATGAAATCTGCGCAGGATCTGCGCAGGATTTTACGCAGCTTCTGCGCAGCTTATTTTACACTGTCTCCAGCCACTTTTCACACATATTATAGGGGCCGCTGCCGCGACCCCTATGATAAATATTCTGAAAATTACAAATCTTGAACAAATTTCTGAATGTAAAATCTAATCTAGCTGTATTTGGCTATGAACTTAGGTATAAACATCAGCTACAAAGCTAACCTTGTTTGGAACATCGGCTTTTAATTCCTTAGCTTGTCATTATATAAACCTTAGTATAATTACTTTGTTATTGGAGTTTTCTGAGTAAAATGCAAAAATGAATTCTGCACGGTTGCAATACATAAATTTTCATCCATTAATCATATAAGCCAAAAGTTTTTCTCAGGTTTCACAGAAAGTTGAATTAAGCGAGATTTCTCCTTTTTTGGCTAGCTTCATCTGGATTTTGAAATTTTAAATGACGTTTATTCAAAATATTTTTAAAATCCCTTGCCATTTGTTCCATCCGTATTTTTTAATATATAGTTCTGTTGATCTCCGTACTAAATTAATTACGTACTAAACAAACATGCAATAAATCTAGTCCGCGCGATTTAAACAATTAAAACTATCAAATTTAAGATAAAACTGACATTTGATCATACAACGGTAATTCTGAAATCCAATCTAACAGTTTACCTCCAACACCATAACTTCTCAATTTTTGTAGTAATTTGCGATGAGAAACTGTGTCAAAAGCTTTAGCAAAATCAATATAGACGGCGTGAACACTCTTTCCAGCAGATCTGGCTATATACCACCGGTATGTGGTGTCTAAAAGGTTTGAGATTGTAGATTTTTTAGGAAGGAAACCATGTTGAAGTTTAGAAATCAATTTATGTTCGATTAAGAAATCCAATATCTTATCTTTGACAATTTTTTCAAAAACTTTACAGATAACAGATGTTAAGCTTATTGGTCTGTAATTTTCAGGTACAGAACTGTCCCCCTTCTTTTTATAGACTGGTACAACTATTGCGTTTCGCCAGCTTTCAGGCAGAGTGCCGGTCTCCAGCGAAGTGGTGAAAATTTCGTAGAGAGGTTCAATGACTGTAGTAGCAATATTTTTTAGCAAAACAGCTGGGATTCTGTCAGGACCAGAAGAGAATTTAGGTGGTAATGACTTTAGAATCTTTAAAATATCTAACTGACTGAAGTTTATGTCATTCAATGAGTGCTCAGTCCTACGTGGAAAAAAGGGTACATTACCGTCGTCTACAGTGAAAACAGAAGAGAATTGATCTTTCAGAGCTTCTGCTTTTTCTTTGAAATATAATTTATATTTTCCTTGCACAATACTGGTAAGCAACCTTTCGAAGACAATTTTGAATTAACAAAATTATAGAACGTGCTGTAATTTCGTGAATTCAGTATATTTCGTTCACGTAATTCGACTTCATCATTTGCGAGCTTTTTAGCCGTTTTTGCAGCCAACTTGTACTTACGTAAATCTACAATATACTTAGTACGTTTATATACTTTCCAAAGACAATTCTTTCGCCTATAAGCAGTAACAGTTTTTCGTGACCATTTATATATGCCTATTACACTACTTCACCCCCAGTTTACGTTTAGGCACATACAGAAATACAACATAGTCTATTACATTACAGAAGGTATTCCACATATCATCAACAGAAATATCATTAGCAAACAGGCTATCCAAATCCAGGCTGCCTAAGAAGTTATTCATCGCAATATAATTCGCCTTTGCAAACGAGAAGGACGATACGGAATTCGTTTGCTGCTCATGGGATATATATCATAGGGGTCGCGGCAGCGACCCCTATAATATGTGTGAAAAGTGGCTGGAGACAGTGTAAAATAAGCTGCGCAGAAGCTGCGCAAAATCCTGCGCAGATCCTGCGCAGATTTCATGCGCAAATTGTAGAGCACATCGAGTTTAGTATGTCTGTGAAGTTTCAGCCCCGTATCACTTACCGTTAAAAAGTTGCGCCCCGGACCGGTTATGGCGGCGATGTTTTTTTTTCCGGTTTCTCCTATTTGATGGTTGTATTGTACATAATGTTCGCCGCTTTCACGTGATCTGCAGCGGTGGGCCAACCTAAAGGGCTATGGGGTCTAGTAGTACCCTCTAAAGAATTTAAGAATCACAACTTTTTTTGCGCCGCAGCTGCGCCACAGCGCCGCAGTGGCGCCGCAAAGTCGGCTCATAGCGAAAAGTGACCATTTTTGTGGTCGTCGCTCAGGTCGAACATTACGAGCTGGAGCTGATTTCTTCTTATATTCAGAAATTACATATATTGAACTAACTAACGGTCCAGGTTGCGTTTCTCTATCACTTCCCTAGCGACCACAGTGGCCCGTCAAAGATGGCGAAAATTCGAAAAATGAAAAATCGAAATTTCTCGCTATCTATTTAACTTTGAACGCTCAAATCTTCCATACAATGGTTTTCTGGCACGGAGAATCGATTCCCGCAGTCAGTTTTACCGTCAGACCCACCCATCTTGCTGGGCTGGTTCCACTTTGCCGTCGGGAGGGTCAAGTCGGAAACCGATTCCTGGATGTCCATAGTAGGCTTTACCTGGCCTCTCAAAACTTTGTCTATAGGGGTTTTCTGGTGCGCCCAGCTCATTCCCGGTGTCCTTTTTGCCGTAGGACTCATCCATCTTGCTGTGCTGGTTCCACTTTGCCGTCTGGAGGGTCATGTCGGAAACCGCTTCGTGGAGGTCCATAGTAGGCTCTACCTGGCCTCTCAAAACTTTGTCTATAGGGGTTTTCTGGTGTGCCCAGCTCATTCCCGGTATCCGTTTTGCCGTCCGACGTACCTATTTTGCTGGGCTGGTTCCACTTTGCCGTTTGAAGGGTCAGTCGGGTGGGGGGTCAAGTGGTCGAAAATAAAATTTTTCAAAAGTGGTCAAATTTGGTACCAAATGAAAGCCCTAAGCGAGCTGAGCAACTTTTGTCATAGAACTGCATGCTCAAAGTGGCTGTAGAGTGCTGTGGTGGGGTGGGGGTGGGGACTTAGGCGATTTTCGGTCAAAAATGAAATTTTTCAAAAGTGGTCAAATTTAGTACCAAATGAAAGCCCTAAGCGAGCTGAGCAACTTTTGTCATAGAACTGCGTGCTCAAAGTGGCTGTAGAGTGCTGTGGTGGGATGGGGTGGGGTGGGGACTTAGGCGATTTTCGGTCAAAAATGAAAGTTTTCAAAAGTGGTCAAATTTGGTACCAAATGAAAGCCCTAAGCGAGCTGAGCAACTTTTGTCATAGAACTGCATGCTCAAAGTGGCTGTAGAGTGCTGTGGTGGGGTGGGGTGGGGACTTAGGCGATTTTGGGTCAAAAGTAAAATTTTTCAAAAGTAATCAATTTTGGTATCAAATGAACGCCCAAAGTGAGCTGAGCAACTTTTGTCATAGAACTGCGTACCCAAAGTGGCTGTAGAGTGCTGTGGTGGGGTGGGGTGGGGACTTATGCGATTTTGGGTCAAAAATAAAATTTTTCAAAAGTGGTCAAATTTGGTATCAAATGAAAGCCCTAAGTGAGCTGAGCAACTTTTGACATGGAACCATCCACCAATATTTGCTGTGCCAAATAACGTCACGTGCCCATGAAACTTTTGTCTTTACTTCTTCAACCGGAATTTAAATGATATATATACCTATTTATATTTATTATATATTTAAAGGATATTTAAAGGATATATATATATATACGATACAGCCAACACACACATATTATCCTCTTTTGTGCGGAGCATTTTTGTTACTTGTATATATATATATATATATATATATTTAGATTGAACGAGACTTGGCAATGATCGCTAGTGCTAAATGGGTCGACAACTGCAACATTTGTGACTAACATATCATCATTAGTTAAAACAGGGTCTAAAATTGCATTACCTCTCGTGGGTGACATAACTTTCTGTTTTAATCCCTTCTCAAAGAAACATTCTAGGAAGTTACTATAGTAAAGGTTCGAAAAAAAATACGATTTGGCAACTTTTTGGATAACTTTTTATAGGATTGCAGTAGAGATCCCGGATTGGCCCAGCATGTGTGGGGTAAGGTCTAGTTTCTTCCCATGCCCAAAGTTCCCGGGCAAGAGCTGTCTTTCAGAAAAATTTTGAAAATTGACTGTATTTTTTTCGGACCCAAATCGAAAAAAATACACGGGGTCGAAAAAAATACAGGGCCAAAAATTCGCCCTTTCATTATCTAGTGCCAAAATGACTATACAAATCGTATATACAGATGCTGCTATGGTGGTTAATTTTCATTAGATAGGCCGCCTACCGCATATGGCCCGAAAAACTTTTTCATCTGGCCAGATACTGTTTTTATCACGCAGTAATGTCTATAATGTTGCTTATTCAGTGGCCATATTTTGTTTTTTATTCTTAACAAACGTAACGACAAAGAATAAATATCCAGCAGACATCTAGAAGACCTTCTGAAAACAGTCATAGATGGTCATGGCTGTTAACATGAGTTCTGGAATCCCAAGGCCTACCGGAAGGGGTCGTCTACGTTGTTTTTAATTCTCTAGCCATTGGCACAATTGATTATAAACCATCATTTAGCTCATTCAAAGTCGAAAAATTAAGAGTTTTCAGTTCAGTGCTGAAAGCTTGTCTGCTGAGGAACCTGGCAGCCCGATCTGAGCATGTGAACGTAACAAAAGTCCTTATAGTTTACCATATGGTATTATTTATTAAGTTTACTCTAGATTCGTAATTATCCTGTCTTTTTCAACTCGTTTCAATGCTCTAACTACCCGAAATATCGTCGACTTTTGTTACCGAGGCTGTAGCAAGCAATTTGCAGCGGCTTGAGGTCCTGAAAATGCAGTACTTACAGTCTACTCGCTTCTAAAATTGAATCAGTATTACTGGAATCACTGCAATAGCTGTGAATGCTAGCATAAAGCAGCGCTAAAAGTCATCCCAGTAAAGTTCTGTTCAGTTGAGGACAAATTTTCAAGCCAATCATACGTCACGACACTGTAGTAAGATAAAGATTGACCCCTTGGAACCAACCCAGGACACCGTCAGTGCATGCTACAGCCATAAATGCTGCTAAAAACGCGGAAACTCGACACCTGGTCGATTTCTAGCAGCTAAAATAAGAATTTTTAGGTGTATTTTTATTTCGGACCCAAGTGCCCAGCAGGTCCGAAAAAAATATACCCGCTGCTGCGCAACTGTGCGGCGCAGGGGCGCCTGAACCTATTGCCAAAAAAACTAGATGCAATGTGTATTATGTTAAAACAATAGGTGCTACTATAACTTTAGTGTAGCGAACAAGAGCCAAAAAGTTGCCAACTGATCCAAAAGTTGAAAACCAACTTTTTCATAGTACCATTTTTGAGTCCTCAGTCTGCGTGAGTGCGGGGCCTTAGGGAAACAGCCATACCATGGCTGGATATAAATAAGCTTGCGCTATTATGGGGCTGGGCTTATTCTACTGGGGGGGCGGGGGGGGCCCCATAAACACCCTTCCCCCCCCAAAATCGTCCCCCCCCCAAAAAAGTGGGTGCCCCTTTTGGTACCAACTTTTGACCTGAAAAAATCGCTCAGAAGGCCAAATTTTCAAAAATTTTCCGGCTTCGCCGGAGATTTTTAGTCGATTTTTGCCTATTTAAGCACTAAATCCGCTTATTTTTGGCGATTGCTATAAAAATAGCGCAATTTTTAGCATGTTTTTAGAAAAATTTTGAAAAATTTTCGCCCCCCCCAAAAATGACTCGCCCCCCGAGGGCCCCCCCCAAAGAGCCCCCCCAAGAAAAAATCCCTAGAATAAGCCCAGTGGGGTATAGTTTGGCTGGGGTCCGTAGCTTCTAGCCTGAGTTAGGATGGGTGTATTTTTTTCGGACCCGGCCGGTGTATTTTTTTTCGAACCTTTACTATATATCTGTTAACCCAGGTAAATTGACCACTATAAAGACAGAATACATCAGGGAAAAAGTTTTGAAATTTGTGAATTTTTGAAATCAGCACGTCCGAAAACCTATCCCTACAAAATTTGGCACTTAACATGGCGGGGGGACAAAAACTTTGCCTTGGATTCGAGCTGCCAAAATCGAGTTGATGAATTTTTTGAAAAATCAATGAAAATCGAGTTTTGCGGGCGAACGATTGATTTTCATGAAATTTCGACCTCAGATTCGGAATCAGCACCCCCGAGTTACCCTAGGGGCGGCTTTTCGCGAAAATTGGTGACAAACCATTTTTGATCGATCGATTCTGGTGAATGATCGATCGATCGGATCGATCTCTCGATTCGATTTTTGAAATCAGCTATATACATCGAGTTAGCCTGGGGGCACCTTCTCAGCCAAATCGGAGACAAAAAATTTTTTCGAATCACAAGGGGGACCAAGGCAAAACTTTTGTTTCCCCCCCATCTACATGAGTGCCAAAAAGGGAACCTCAATCCGTCAAATTGTGCTTCTTCGGTGCTTCTTTGGAGCTGTGAGGAATAATGGAAAAGACCCATTTAGGGACACTCTATGGACCCACACACTATAAATATGGGACCCCTAGATACGGTGGAAAGCTTGTAGCATGTACTCAAAGTAGACCCCAAAATCACTGTCAAAAGCTAAGGTTCCTACCGAACTTCTGATGCGTGGGGAGTCATCGGAACAACTTCCGCCACAAATTCAAAGAATACAGCGTACATTATGTAGAAATTTTGTAGTATATATATCATTTGTTAAATTTGTAGTTATTTCAAAGTTTTACTACAAAATTAAAAAAAACTTGCCCCGCTGTGTTCACTTGTCGCAGCGAAGTGATAGCCAATGCGATTAAATCCTATGTATGCTACTAATTAGCCAATTTTATTAATAACGTCAAAACCAACATTCTGACGGCTAGCATAACAGAAAGTAATTATATTTAAATAAGAAAACATAATTATAATGCCGTTACTTACAAATTAACTGCTGGACCATAAGACTGAAATTAATTTTCATTATATAGTTAGAGCTTGGTTCTGGGCTGGGGGAAGAAGGGTTGGGGAGGAGCACAGGTGTAAGGCGTGGGGGTTAGCTCCCCCAAGCCTTTTTCCAACCCTTCCCCAAAATGTTTAGGGTAAATTTTGCCAAAGTTTTCAAAAAGTCCAAATTTTGGCATAAAATGTTGCGAGAACTACATGTTTTAACTGTATATATTATGGACTTTCTGATTGGAGCTGGAAACATGTTAGTTGGCAAACAAGTTTGCGAGTTTAAAATCACTGTCTAATGATAAAATTACTTCGTTCATGGTTGAATGTTGTTTGGTATTAGAAACTGCTGAAAAAGCGATTTTTGGCATAAAAATAGAAACATTTTTTGGGGGAGGGTTGGGGGGTCTCCAGAGGGACCTCTGCAGAAAAGGTTGGGGGGAGCCTCCCCCACCCATAGGGGTAACGGGGATTTGGGTTGGGGGAGGCCCCCTCCCCAAAATTTTGGGGGCGGGCCCCCTTTTTAGACCTCCCCCAAGCCCAAACCCCCCATGACCCCCCTGCCGCTAATGCCAAAAAACATCCAACCATGAAGTAATTTTAACATTAGACAGGGGATTTAAACTCGCAAACTTGATTGCCAACATGTTCCTAAGTCCAAAATAAGGTTAATATTGAGTCATAGAGTCCATTAAACCGTTAAAAACGTATATTTCTCGCAGTATATAATAAACAGTTTAAGCCAAAAAATTGGACATTTTTAAAATATTTTGCAAAATTTCCCTAACAATAGGTACCCGATCTTTGGCACATTTTTCGCGCCGCCGGCGCAACTATCCCCCCCCCCCCGCCAGTTGGAGGGGGGCCCCCAAAAATTTTTGGAGGTGGTTTGGAAAAATGGCTGAGGGGGCTCGCCCCCCCCCATTTACACCTATGCCCCCACCCTAAATCTCCGTTACACCTATGGGGAGGAGGCAAAGTCAAAAAATCTCGGAGGAGTGGGGTAAATGGGCTCAAAGTTTGTGGGGGCGGGGGTACCCCGCCCCCAAAGGAAACTTTGGCCTTATGCCCTGCGTTTTTTCCAAACCCGATCCCACTTTTTAGTCAGGGAACTATGCTGCCCACACCGCCTACCATAGGTGTCTGGACGAAAAAGTGCGGGGGGGGGGGAATCCAAAGTGGTCCTAAGTTGGCAAAAATGCAGTAAAGATAGCCTGTTTTCTACATATATATATACTGCTATAACTATGCTTAAAAGTGCTGAAAAATCGAGTTTGAGTACCAAAATAGAGGATTTTTGACCAAAAAAATTTTTGAAAATTTTCACCAAAAATCCGAAAAATTTGGTATTTCCTGGGCACATAGGTGTACCGTGTAACATAAGGTGGGGGGGGGGGTAGCCCCCCCAAGCATTTTTTCAACCCCCCCCCCCAGAAATTTTTGGGGGGGAGGGACGTCCCCCCCCCCCCAACTGAGGGGGGGGGGGTAGTCGCGCCGAAGGCGCGAAAATTGGCCAAAAATAGGGTGTTTTTAGGGTAAATTTTGCAAAAATTTTCAAAAAGACCCAAATTTTTGGCTTAATGTACTTGTTATTGCGAGAAATACACGTTTTTAATAGTTTTATGGACTTTTTGACTGAACATTAGCCTTCTTTTGAACTTAGAAACACCTGGACAATCAAGTTTTAGAGTTTAAAACCACTGTCTAATGTAAAAATTACTTCATGATTCGATGTTTATTAGTATTACAAACGGCTGAAAATGTTTTTTTGGAAATTGAAAAAATTTTTTGGGGGAGGGTTGGGGGGGTCCTGGGGGAGTCTCCAGAGGGGCCCCCCCAGAAAATGTTGGGGGGGAGCCCCCCCCCCCCCCACCCCAAATCTCCGTTACACCTATGCCTGGGCACCTTAAGGTGCTGGTATCCTTTTGTGCAGTGCTTTTGTGGTGATTTTTCGAAACGCTATAACTTTCGCAATTTTGGGAGTTGCAAAGAGCTTTATACATCGTTTTAAAGCTCATTATCTGTACATTAATATGAGCTTACGAAATTAGCAAAATTGGCAAGAAAATAGCAAAAAAATCCGACATGCTGACATCTGACAGACTGAATATGGGCCAAAAATTTTTGAACATCGATTTCTCAAAACTGTAGAATAGGCCAAAATTTCTTCACGTGCCATGATATGAAGGACATGTGGACCGACGGACATTTTTTTGGATTTGGCTCAACAAGTCTCAGTACTCCAGAAAATACGGCAAATGCGCGATGACACGAAATTTCGAAACTTTCTATTCAGTTTTCTCACAACTGGAGACGTTTTAGCTCAAACCAAGAAAAATGTCCCTCCGCAAGAGGTCGAATTTTCATTGAGTCAAAAATCACGCGAATCAATTGGGTAGTTTTTGAGAAATCAATGTTCAAAACAAAATAATCGCAATTTTGCCAAAATGGTTTTTTGGCGAATTCTCTAGCTTAAAGCAACGAACTCCAGCGAATAGGTATTGATAAAATGCGCAATTGGACGGTGTATCGATTGAGTATAACTAAGACGAAATTGTCTGTAAGCTTTGGCAGTAATTTTGAAAAAACTGATTTCTTCAAAAATGGCCATTTTTTGACCCCAAAAATCGTTTTTGGCTTACACTGCCTTAACCACTTGAGGTAGCTCAAAAGTTGTAAAGCAAAAATGTTCATTTTGCCGTCCTCTTTCCAGCATAACAACCAATCCGGTGTAGAGACCATGTACTGAGAGAATAAGGGCAAGAACCAAAACTTTCTTATCTTTACACCTTAAAATCCGGGACTGGTCCCAGAATGTTAAAAAGCACGAAAATAATGTATTTGGAAAGTTTCATCCACTTTCATGAAGAATTGAAGCTTGTAGGGTCGAATTTACACAAAGCGATACCAGCACCTTAAAATGAGTGGGGAGGGGGGTGTTGTCGAGTGGGGGTTAAGTGGAAAAGTCGGGGGGCCAATTAGATTTAATTAAACTAAATTCAACTATTTCATTAAAAATCACTATTTTTGCTAAAAACGTCCGAAAAATGTTGTTTTAGCTAAAACATCGGTGTTTTTTTATTAAAAAACGGCAAAAAACGCTTAAAATCGCTTTCAAAAGTACGATTAGGAAAAATTTGTAATGGAAAAGGCAAAATAAAACCTAAAAACGGATAGGGAAAAGCTCAACTTGTGGTAGATTGTGATTCTTGATGGAATTGATCTGAGTTTCTAATGTACTAGTTATGAGTGGCGTGCCTGTGAAACCTTGCTGTGAATTATGAACGTCCAAGCATTGTATAAAGCAACTGTCCTGTAATCACCAGAGTTGCCAGTCAGTGTGAAACCCCCAGAAATCCGTCATTAGGGACATAGGTTCTAGTGTGAATAGAAAGAATAAGGCTAGAATTAGTACTACTCTAACGCAAATGACACGAAAAAAGAATAGAACCTTAGTGGAACGTAGTCCAAGGAAGCTTAGGTAGGTTATCAGTCAGCAATTGAGGGGTCGTTACCCTTCCCGGGTCAGTAATAGGCCCTAATACGGTTCTCTGTATAACGGAAGAGTCGTTACTCTTCCCAGGCCACGAATAAGGCCTCACATTGTCAAGAAATCACTTAGAAACTGGTTAAAATAGCTGAAAATCATCAGGGAAAATAAGTTCGACGAAAGAAGTTGTTGAATAACCAACCATTTAGCCAGAAACTTCGAGTTTAAAACGTTTTACGCAGTTAATAAGTGCGAATATTGGAAGATGGGTCAAAATAAGGTCATAATTCGCCCGTTAGGGGCACGGAGTAGTGTTAATTAGTGTTCGTAGGTATTAATTAGGTATAATCTGCATTATTTAGGTGATAATTAGTTAATTTGTACAATTTTTGGTCAAAATACAAGTTGGGCTTATCTGAAAGGCAATTCTCTGCTGATTCTAAAACTCCAAACCCGGTCACCTAACTCCCAATATTGCGAAAGTTATAAGTAAAAGAAGTTTTGATTAGTTACATTTTAATTTTGCAATATTGGCCTTAAGTGACCTTATAACAATGCGTAACTATGTGTGAGGTTACGCCCATTCATGTTTCCATTCATACCTCCTGAGCCTCTGCTGGCTCTCTCCCAGCAGAGACTTGCCTCGCAGAGAAGGACTTAACACACACATTAGGTGTGAAATTACGTTCGGAGGGGGCTTAACTCCCTCCCCAATAATTTAAAAGAAATGAAAATAGTTAGTCTTAGGTAGTTAGGTTAGATTAATAATACCTAGTTTATATTTTCTGGAAAATTACGTAGCTATTAGTATGCATATTTTTTACGCAACAATTGCCCTTCCGTTTCTTTTCAAGCGAGACTTAGAGTCTTGGCGAGGAAGGACAATTGTTGCTGGGATCAACGGGCGGCTTCCCTTGTCTACGGCCGAAAGGTCAAGTCCAAAAAGTAAGAAAGGGGCCAGGAGACAAGGGAATGCCTAAAAATAATAAACATAAAATTTATTAAATAACACGGCCAAGTTGGCAATTAATACTTATTTTTCCATATTCGGCCCCGAGTGGCCTTTGTTTTGTACAATTTTGCTTTTCAATTCTTGTAATTTCATTTTTAAAGCCAGCAATTTCCCCTTTGGTTACCTTTACGTGGTAACCAAAAAGTCTGCAAAGTTTCCCAAAATTCAGCTTGGGAAATAAATCAAAATTAGGGTCAGTTGGAGGGTAATAACTCCATTTTCTCGTTAATCTCCTCTCCAACGGACCAGCCGCGTGGCCAGCCCGAGTTGGGCACACGCTTTAACATAGGGAGCTTCCAGAAATTTCTGGAAGCTCCAATAAAATCAAAAGAAATCCGCCAGCAAAGTAAACACCAGTGAGCTGTCAGACTCCTGTCAGCTCACTGGAAATTTTGAATTTCCAGCCAGTGTTCGTCTGAGACTCGGCCGAGAGCGGTCGGGTGTTTCCCCCCATAACTAGCACGTCTTCCCGTTGTGCCAGCGTTTTGGCCGGGAATAAAAGACGTGCTCACCCCGGTTAGCATGCGAGTTAGGGGCCCCTTCTGACCCACACTGGTCAGAAGGGAAGAACTGAGCGCACACGACGAACACCACACACTGAGGGCCAAATGAGCGTACTATGCTCGGCCAGAAACCACACCTAGGAACGCACTTTAGGGAATTTTAAGAGGCCCTTTTGGTCTAAAAATTCACCTTTTTTGTGGCCTTCGGGGCTTGTTTAAAAGTAACCGTGTACAACCAAGCCACGGCCTGAATGGCCTTATTTTGTAGGGGCTTACGCCCAAATATTTTATGTGTATTGATGTTTTTGGGGTTGCAATAATGAATTGGGATTTTGAGTGGGGACCCACCCCTAAGTTGAGGTAGGAGGTCCCTTGGTCATGACCTCATGTTCAGAACTGAGTTAATTTAGGGACTGTTTTCCCCACAGCCGGCAATTAGGAATTGCCGGCCATATTTGCAAAAGTAGGCGCTACTGAAGCTAACCAAATTGTCTGTCATTGTGTATTGTGATTGTGAACTGTAACCTTGTGTCGGCATCAAAAATGTTAGAAACTAAAAACCCTGAATTGGTTTTTATTATTAATTATCAGTCGTTTTAAGGGGAATGGCCGGCTTCCCCGTTAGTAATTTAATTAGTTTAACGCTGTCCTTAGCGGAAACGTGTGTGTGATTTGTTTTAGTAATAATTGCCTAAGCAATTATTACTCGTTCCGCTTTCATTCAAATTACCAAAGTTTCAAAAATCCAACAAAATTTTCTTTTATCAAAGTTATCAAAGTTCCAAAGTTTAAAGCGAAATACTGGAAGAGGTTAATCAAAGTTAATCCAGAACTAGGGCAAAAAATGTGCATACTACAAGTAGGTAGGTTTTGTTAAGAAATAGTTAGGCCTTGTTACGTCTGTATAATCGTATGTGTAAATAAGGTAGTGATTTGTAGTGTGAATGAGACCCCCCAAATTTACGTAAGCGGCTCCTTGAGTAAACCCCTCATGGAGCGTGAGGTTTCAAGGTTAGCCCTGTTTTGTAGAGTACAAGTTATGAATCAAAATCGGATGATTGCGAGTGTGCATGAGG
>JASAND010000144.1:0-11471 GCA_030248195.1 Trissonchulus latispiculum | reverse complement strand
CATGGCCCAGGACTGAAGTGAACTACGACTGCTCAAGCTGAACTGTACATGCAACCTGTTTCCTGAAACACTATGGCACACCTCTAATGCATTCTTGAAACACTTTCACATTATAGACACGCAGAATGCGTTCCCACTTGGCTGTGAGTCAGAGCGCCTCATGGCGTACCGTATTGAGCATATGCACACTATAATGACTGATCAACATTATATATATGAAGGATAATTTGTAATGAAAAGCTTTATGCAGTATGTATTTATATAAAAGTAAATCTGCAAATTATTCGTATTATGACATACGCCAATATGAGCCTCGTTGTAGGACAGGCTCATATGTTAAGCGGTTGCAACTTGTTTTCCTTAATTTACAACCTCCCTATGGAACTCATATGTATTTTACAGGCTAGTTTTTGCTTATGTACAACCTGCCTACGAAGACTCATATGTATTTTACATGCGACGAAGGAGCACTTTTTGTTCTTGTTATATTTAAGTCCCGTAAGTTTAAGTTTTATTTCGTTTAGGATAATATCCGACCAATGATTAAGTTTATATAAATCCCATTTATATTTTTTATTTAATTTTTTAATATACGCATAGAAGGATTGAACTATACTACTATAAATATCTTCATTACAGTACGATTTAGTGAACCTGTATTTAGGACCATATGTAAGTATCTTAGATGCTGATTTATTTTCTATATTATTTAGGTCACCAGTTAATACATGATTGTGGTGAATATCTTTATAAGAGCTATTATTACAGTTACAAATGAGTTTATTATTAATAAAATCATTCACATATTTATACACATCGAGCTCCTCTATAGTTTGTCTGTAATTATATATAACACTGCCTACAGGACTATCATATTTATAAAATATTTGGGGATGGAATGCATTACATTTACTCACTTCAAACGGCCATTTAGTATAATTATCTTTAAATATCTTCTTTATATTAATACTGTCTAAGACTTTGTTGTACTTAATAATTAGACATTCCTTTTTAGTTTTAGTGTGTTTAGCTACATTCTTATTTAATAAATTTAGTTTACCTTCGCACATATCCTGAATAATTTCATATTTAGGGTGGTTGATATTACATTCATTACGATTAATGATATATTCTACCTGTTTTTTTGCTAGCTTTATTTATGAAATCATAAATAAGTTTATTAGTTGCATCATCCATATATAATAAATCCACATCCTTACTATTGACCACATTTGCATTTTTATTTAAGCGATTAGTTTTATTAACTTTATTATGTATAGTAGTATTATCTCTAACTAAGAGATTCTCAAATATACTTTTATTAACATCCTCTCCTTTTAACACGTCATTTAAACCATACGGGTATTTAGTTTTAAGTTTACGTATCCAGTATGCTTCACACATTCTTCTGTTATAATTACATTCTTTTAAATTATCAGAATCTGTTAATTTTGATATAATTCTAATATTAAAAGTTTTGCAATTGCCTATATTAAAATGGGCGGATAGACGTTTACAATTAGACTTATCAGGATTATTTGCATTATATAGATGTTCAGACATTCTACGTTTCAACTTCCTACCAGTTTCACCTACATACTGTAATCCACAATCATTACATGTAATAAGATGCGCTACTACTAGACTACGTTACATGAATTACAGTCAATGCTATGACTAGTTTGATTACCTACATTATACAGTTTATTGCTATAATATCCTGTAAAATTCTTATCTGTAATATATAGTTTACAAGTTCTGCATCTAGTTTTGTTACATATACTAATGTTGTTTGATATTGGGTCTATATCAGAATGGGGAGGAGGTATATATTGGCTAGGACTGTTGAGCTGATGGGAACTATCTCTCCTTGATGCCCGGTTATGAGAGCGGTCCGAGGTCAAATCCATAATATCACCGGTTGGGCTTATATTCTCCTCCCGCGATACCGAGCCCATGGAGGCATTCTTCATATAAGGACTGATCATAATAAAATATAAGAAAGCAACAGGATCATACGTTCAGGTCCATATTGTAGTCAGTAATCATTGTTGTGAGCAACAGGAGAGAACGGAAGCATGATGAGGACATATAGGCTATATGGGGCAAAATATGCTAAATACAAGTGGAGACACAGAACAAAAGGTTAAAAATGTATAACATAAATAAATAGTGAAATATAACATGAAGAGGATTAAAGCGTGGATAGACCACGCAAGGCCGTAGCACCAGGGGAAGAGCAACGCTCAAGTTGCCACAAGATGCATAGGCCTGATACAATAGAACGAAGTTAGCAAAGTTACATGGTTATTTAGTAAGGGAACAAACATAGGGAAAATTCAATAATTAAGAGCTTGCTGAGTCTCACTGAAACTAGAAACACCCAATGAAATAGTAAAGAAACCTGAAAATAATTTAATTTGCTAAATCAAGTGCATACTCCTGGTGCAAAATAAGTAAAACAAAAAGTGCTAACTTATGTAATGTGATGTGATGTAACAATACCATAAAGTTACATATCAAACAATTTAAAAAATTTTTTAAATGAAAAATAAACATCCTTAAAAAACTTTTATGAGAAAGGAATGAAGAAACTTATATATCAAAGTTGAACAATAATTAACATTTTATGAACTAAAAAATTTTGAAAGAACTCAAACATTACAGATATATGCAATATAAGTGCTTAATGCACAGCTGGAATTATAGTGACGATGAAAACTTAACAATTGGTCAAAGTCTTTCGGCCCTAATCCCTCAGGCCCTGACCAATTGAAAGTGTGAAAATTCAAATGTGGTCTACAAAAATAGACCAGGGCGGGATTATAGATTATATTATATATTATTAGATTATATTATAGATTAGATTATATTATAGATTATATTATTATATTATATATCTATTTTTTCGTGTAAATAACTAGAAATTCAGTGTTAGTTGACCAGTTCTTAACTGCTACAGATAGGCTACATATCTGAAACTAATGATAGGCCTATTCATCATAGGTTAATGATGTTCTTGAAAAAGTTAAGAAACGCAAAAAACTGATAGAATTGTCCTTATCTGAACTCTTCACAAAATGCCTGAAATAATCACGGCTTTTCGCGAAAAGCCTGAAGTAATATTAACGTCTTTTCGAGAAATGTCGTATTATTTCAGGCTTTTCGCGAAAAGCCGGTTTCCAAAAATGACGGTGACATATAATGAACGTCGTCCAAATTCGAAACGGTATCCAGTCTAAGATATTTGTTAACATTTGTTAAAATTCCCCGTTGAAATCAATTTTTTTACCCCGTTGTTTGATGTGCTGCTTGTTTATGTTATTTTCATTAAAAACTTCTTAAAACATAATGGAATAAAAATGCTTAAAAATACGATAAAAATTGCGTTTTTCCGCACCTTATATATACGTACATATATTGTATATATAGTATATATATAGAGGTGCTCAATAATCAAAGTTTTAGCATCAAAATAGACGGTTTTTAACCAAAAAATTGCTGCGAGGGGGCGCCCCCCACTCGACCTCTTCCCCCCGACTCGTTCCCCCCCACTTTTTGGGCTTCCCCCACTCACCCTACTGGCTTATTTTTACTGGGGGGGGGGCGGGGGGGCCGCCCCCATTCGGCGACCTCCCCCCCATTTGAGGAGCCCCCCATGAAATGCCCCCCCATAAATTCCGACCTCCCCCCATAACCCCAAAAATCGCCAAATTTTACCATTTTTACCCTAAATTTTCAAAAATTTTTCCGGCTTCGCCGGATTTTTAACGCAATTTTCTCTATTTTAGCCTAAAAACCACTTAAAATTAGTCATTTTTTTAGCGATTTTTACACATTTTTACACGAAAAACCCGCAAAAATTCGAAAATTTTTTCCAAAATATGCCTCCCCCCCATTTTGGGTCAGCCCCCCCATCGATGGGTGCCCCCCCATGAAGCCCCCCCCCATAAATTTTTGCCTAAAAATAAGCCACCCCTAGGGTGCCCAGAAATTGCCAAATTTTTGGATTTTTTGTCAAAATTTTCAAAAAATTTTCGGCTTTCCCGGAAATTTTTGGTCAAACATCGCCTATTTTGGTGCCAAAACGTAATTTTTGAGCACTTTTAGGCTTAATTTTAGCAGTATATGTAGAAAACAGGCTTTTTATACGCTAACAGGCTAAGTTTTGGCATTTTTAGCTCATTTTATTCCCCCCTCCGCTTTTGGACCTCCCCCCGTTGGGGGGCGTCCCACCCACTCTCCCCCCCCCACTTATTTTTGCCGAAAAAACCCCGTATTCGTTAACGTTCCAGAGGGATTGCTGGCATTACTGGACTGTTTCCAGGATCGGGCTGCACGGCTGTTTCTCGGCAGACACAGATTGCATAGTACACAGATTGGAACCCTAGGCCTCCGTAGAAACGTTTCTGGCTTCTGTCAGGTTTACCGTATCGTCGATGGGCCGGCTCCCGCTGCTGTCTTTCGCTCCATCCGCCCCAACTTCCTAAGTATGCTACGCACAACTAGGACTAATGAGGCTCTAAACCTCCGATCCTTGACCATCTTCAAATCCCGAACGTCTTCCCACCTCAACTCCTATCTCCCCAAGTTTTCCCGGCTCTGGAGCCAGCTCCACAATGAAACCACCATCGCCGCCACGCGTATGGCTTTCTACCTAAACAAGCAAGTACTAAAGAAAACCCAGAGTTTACGTATGTATACAGAATTCGGAAAAGCCTGAAAATTTCAATATGTTAAGAAAATTTTATCGAAAATACATATATACGTATAGAGGTCGGGGAATAAAACCAACCCGCAAGTGGTGGGGAAAAAACCAACCCCCCGTTTGGGCGATGGGGATGAGCTAGCGGGCTCAAATTCTGCGTGCAAGTTGGCAGGGCCCATCCCACCTACCACATGAAATTTGAGCTAAATCGGACCACTTTTGAGCATTTTTTGACATTTTGAAAATTTTGGCATTTTCGACCCCCAAAAATTCAAAATTTGCCTATTTTTGAAGGCCTGTAGAAAATTTTCCATAGTAGTTAGATAAAAACTTTTAATAGTTTCTGTGAGAACAACATGTGCTCTTTCCAAAAATGTCGATCTCATCTTCCTGCGACGCTTGGCAAGCTGCCAGCAGAATTTTAAAGAAATGGGAAAATAAAACCAAGGGGTGGGAAAAAACCAATTTTGCTTTTGCTGCCAAACTCCGAAAAATGGTTATTAGTTGCTCAAAAGCCATTCACATAGCAAGTTTAATGCGTTCTTTCACGTGAACAGCTCAAAATTGCATTTGCACTTGACAATTTTGTGCTAGTCGGTAAAAACCTCATTTCGGCGGATCGACTGTTTGGCTCAGCTAAAGTGGACAAAATGTACTCTGGACGCGAAAAAACACTGAAACAACATTTATATATTTTATTTTATTTCATCGAATTTCAAAAGATTTACAAATTTTTGCATTTCAACATAGAAACTGGCAAATTTTATGAAACCTAGCCAGTTGATGCTGCAAATTTTGATGTTTGATTTTCTCACTTATTATAAGGAATATTGCAAAAATAACTGCAGATATGAAGTCAGCGACGCCGATTTTACCTGTCGCATGCATAAAATCGCTAATGTGGGTTACCCTGCCCGAATATTGGGGTTGGTTTTTTTCCCATCGGTTGGTTTTTTCCCGCCATTGGTTTTTTTACCCCGGCTAATTAACCGTTAATTACTAATTAACGACAGGACATAGAGTGGCGATTTATATACCAAATGACAGTCTAGACAGGGCTTGATAAGAAAACAATTTATAGCCGGATTGCTCCACGGAGTAGTTCTGCAGAGTCCAAAAAGTGACTACCTTGGTTTTTTCCCCCGACCTCTATGTGCACTCATCTGAAAGTGAAAGTAATTTGACAAAACAATGGAAATAATGAAAAGAACAAAATTCAACCCACCATTATGTAATCTAGCATGCACTGTTTATTTTAAATGTTTTAAATTTTACGCCAGTTTTAGGTTTATATATACGTATAGCTAGCTTAACAAAAAGAGATCAAAATTCGATTTTTGGCTGGAACTTTCGCAAAACTAAACCAAATCGATTGCTTTGAAAACCCATGGATAGGTCTTGGACTAAGCTTTAAACCATCCCAGTTTCGTTACCAGTAAGTTGCAGTAGACGAAAGTGTGTGGTTTTTTTTGTTAAAGGTTTAACAAAAAATCACCCGTTAACAAAAAGATCAGTGGTGGATCGGATCCCAGAGAGCAGCTAGCTACGTTTTCTCATCAGTTTTGGATAACGCACACTAAAACCGTATTCATCACTCAAAATCGCTAACCTAGTGTTTCGATTAGATCAACTGACCCCGCCGAAGTATTAGTGGTCACTGATGGCCTCCGCAGCGTCCAGTATGAGGTGGCTCTAAAATGCTCGTTCGAAAGGCCAAAACGTTGTTTGTTTCGGGTTTGTGAGTGATTATAACTTATTTCCAGGCATTTTGGCAGAGAAACTTAGGACTTCGTATGTTGGTGGGGTATGACCCATGGTCACGTGACCCCTGCCGGACCCTCCAGCTACCAACTGGACAGTCCTAAGTGGCTACACACACGTCCTAGGAGATTTTCCAGTGCGCAGAATTCAATTCTGGCATTAGTTTTTAGGTAACTGTGGGCTTATATTGACATATGGAATCACGTTTACGGTCGGACGGTGCAAGCCTGACTGGTTACCAGTTTGGTCTCCCAGAAATATCAGGCAACCTCTAAAACAACGGGTATAAGGGTTTTCGAGGTCGCTGAGCTTGAGTTCGGCGTTAGTTTTGCTCTAGCTGATGTTCCAACTTAGTAACAAAATATGAAAGTGATTTTTATTTGTTAAAATTTTTACAAAAAACCCACCCCAGGACGGGCCAGAGGTCCGACTGGGAACTTCTACATATATATTGATAGCGCACAGTCAGGACATGTAATATGAACAATATGGGTTGCCTAGTGTTTTCCCTTAGTAAATAGCAGCCGAATTTTCCGCGGTTGCTTTTGGGTACCCTCACTTAATGATTTTTTGTTAAGCTTGCTATACTCGTGTTGCTGCCGGAATTTAAGCCAAACCGGCTCCGGCAAATAACTAAGACTCCGGGCGTTCGCTGGAAATCGATTCCTTACACGCAGAAATTTCTTTCCTCCTTTTGGCGCTGAGCGACCCACCACTATAGAGATTTATATACTGGATCGCATGGTTGTTTCAATGTACGGCGCTGGTATCTTGCTGTACGGTCTACAGATATCACAGCACACTGGCCGTAGGCTTACTGTGCAAGGCTGTACAAGTGGGAATTGACAGTGATTTCATCTGTAATAAGGGAAAACTGTTGCTGTGTTACTTTTAATGATGGGTGTATATATACCTGGATGTTGGGATAATTTTTATATTTGAATGAATGCTCGATTTAAGGCAAATATCTGTGTATCCGAACAGTACTCACATATATATATATCATGGGGCAGCTCGGAGAGCGCCCCATAATATGAGCCAAAAAGGTACATTGCGTGTTTTCAAAATGCTTAATTAGGCGTAACTAATTAACGGTAAGGAATTAAGAGCTAATATTTACATTTTTGAAATCCCCAGGCCAAGAGCTTTCGAATGATACCAAACTTGCCCGGAAAAAATGAACTTTGAAAATTTTCAGTTTTCAGACCTATATATGTCGTAGTTCAGTATGTAATTCAGTTCAGTTCGGAACTGAACTAGTCCAGTATGTAATTACACACTGGACTAGCTCAGTATGTAATCAGCATTTTCAAGACGTTTACAGTGCTATTACAGTTCTTGTTTATGAAACCCCTCATTGTGATGTTGCAAACGTTATGGGGTCTGTAATCTGAAGTCTGTAAAATGAAACGATGGAAGAAATTTGTGACATTTTCCATCGCCATGTATTTTCTTCTACTTTTTGATCTTTTCGAATTTTTTAATTTTGCTTCTATCTTTTTCTAAAATTCACAGTATTTAAAAGATGTACGAAAGTCTCTACAGATAAAGAAGAAGAATTTTTAATACAGTTTTGCTTAAACTCAAGCTGACGTCTTATGTTCGCTACGTTGAGCTGAGGAAGAGTTGATTTGAAAAACGTTTTCTTTTTGCAAAAATACACACCAAATCTGAGCTCAAGTAGTACTAATTTCAGAAATTTGGTACGCATACTAACACTTTTTAATTCTTAATATTGGTAAAATAATAGTACAAAGTAATAAAATGATGAAGTCAAGAAATACCCCGATGTCTTACAACTTTAAAAACATTGAATTTTGTGCTACTTAGAAAAAACCAGAAGAAACAGATAGAAGTAAAATTAAAAATTTGGAAAAGATGCAAAAAGTATAAGAAAGGCGGTAGAAAATATCACAATTTCTTTCATAGTAATTTCACAGACCCAGATTACAGACCCGTCTTCTTCATTATCTGTAGAGCCTACTTTGAGAAATTGAAGAGACGTTGAGCCGAAAATTGAAGACAAAAAATTTTGGCTTATGTAGTATAATATCTAAAAATAAAGAATTTAAAAGTTTTACAAAAATAAATAATTTAAATCTGTTAGAAGTTTAGGTTTTTGTTTATTACAAAACAAGAACTAACAACAACTTGACGATAACAGTGTATTCAGCCCTATGTTTTTACGTACATCTTTTAAAAACTGTGAATTTTGGAAAAAGTAGAAGTAAAACTAAAAAAATTTGAAAAAACTCAAAAAAGTAGAATAGAATACAAGGCGGTGGAAAATGTCACAAATTTCTTCCATCGTTTCATTTCACAGACTACGGATTACAGACCCCATAGAGTTTGCAACATCACAATGAGGGGTTTCATGAACAAGAACTGTAATAGCACTGTAAATGTCTTGAAAATGCTGATTACATACTGAGCTAGTCCAGTGTGTAATTACATACTGGACTAGTTCAGTTCCGAACTGTACTGAATTACATATCGAACTACGACATATATACAAGAACAAAAAGTGCTCCTTCGTCGCATGTAAAATACATATGAGTCTTCGTAGGCAGGTTGTACATAAACAAAAACTAGCCTGTGAAATACATATGAGTTCCGTAGGGAGGTTGTAAATTAAGGAAAACAAGTTGCAACCGCTTAACATATGAGCCTGTCCTACAACGAGGCTCATATTGGCGTATGTCATAATACGAATAATTTGCAGATTTACTTTTATATAAATACATACTGCATAAAGCTTTTCATTACAAATTATCCTTCATATATATAATGTTGATCAGTCATTATAGTGTGCATATGCTCAATACGGTACGCCATGAGGCGCTCTGACTCACAGCCAAGTGGGAACGCATTCTGCGTATGTATAATGTGAAAGTGTTTCGAGAATGCATTAGAGGTGTGCCATAGTGTTTCAGGAAACAGGTTGCATGCACAGTTCAGCTTGAGCAGTCGTAGTTCACTTCAGTCCTGGGCCATGACGTCTATTCATTTTTCCGTAATGTGGATGAAGCTGAGGTTCTTTAATGAGGCTTTAATGTGGAATGCACTGTGACGCCAATATGAGCCTCGTTGTAGGACAGGCTCATATGTTAAGCGGTTGCAACTTGTTTTCCTTAATTTACAACCTCCCTATGGAACTCATGTATTTTACAGGCTAGTTTTTGCTTATGTACAACCTGCCTACGAAGACTCATATGTATTTTACATGCGACGAAGGAGCACTTTTTGTTCTTGTTTTCTATTATTTTATATATGTATGCTCATGAAGGTATGTATATATAGATATCTTTCAACAGTAGCCAGGGCCACGTGGACGTGACTGGTCAAAAACCTTAGTTCAAGGCCCAGAAAGCCTAAAAACTTACCTACATAGGTTTTTGGGACGTATAATTCAAATTTGGCATTAGTTTTAATTCAAACCAGGATTAGGATCAGGGTTCATTTCAGGATTAGGATCAGGATTGGGTGACTAAAACAGGATCCATTTCAGGATCGGCTTATAACTTCAGGATTTGACTTAGGGGCGGATCCTGAGTTCAGGATCGGGTGTCTAAAAACAGGATCCATTTCAGGAAAGTTATCCAGCCCAGAGGCCATGGCAAAGTATCCAATACATGGCTAGATAGTGCAGAGTGTGGACATGCTACAAGCATAATATAGGTTAGCTAAGCGAAGTCCGTAGTGAGGAATGCAAAATGTTCAATTTTGGTCCCGAGTTGTCTAAGGGTCGGTTTTGGGGTGGGTCGACTGTTTTGGATACCCTGGTCAATGGAGTTGGGCCTCGACGGATACTGGGCCTGCAAATCTGCTCAAAAATCTGCATTTTATACCCAAGCCTGCATTTTATACCCCGGTCTGCAAGTCTGCTCAAAAGTCTGCATTTTATACCCGGTCTGCTTTTCATACCCCAGTCTGCAAGTCTGCTCAATAGGGTTGGTTTTTTTCCGGAAAAAAAGTCGAGCGGAAAAAAAGTACTTTTTTCCCGGTTTTTTTCCGGTTTTTTTCCGACTTTTTTTCCGCTGTCCTAATCATGCCAGGGCGTCTCAAAATTTGTTTCTATAACATTTGTAGTCTGTCTTAACGAATATTTCGTCATGTAAACGCCATTTGAGCACTTTAATAAGCTTTTCAACGTATCCAAACTAAGCAATTTTGAAAAAATTTTTCAAACGAAGTTTCAACAGACTATGGGCACAATTCCCAGTTACCTTAGTTTCTGGGAGCAGTGACAACTTTCAAATGATTTTCCCGTGTGCATAATTTTTTCTTTCACAACTTTGAATTTTAGATGCAAGTAGACAGCTGTCGGTCTGTCTGTTCTCAGCCATAATAATAGAGTTTCTCGTTAAACTGACAATAATACTTCATAAAACTGAGCAGTTTATGAAAAATTAAGAAAACTCCAAATTAAGTTCGGGCTTCAAAATAAGAGCAAACTCTAAGCAAAGCCAATAATTTGGAAAAAAGGAGCAAAATTTGAGAAAAATCACTAAAATTTTTCATTTGAACGGTTCTAAAACTTCCCAGAATGATTAAATTTTTTCGACTTTTTTTCCGTTTTTTTCCGACCCTCCGGAAAAAAAAGGAAAAAAACGGAAAAAAACCGTTTTTTTTCTGGGACTTTTTTTCCGATGCCCAACCCTACTGCTCAAAAGTCTGCATGTTATACAAAAATCTGCATTTTATACCCAAGTCTGCATTTTATACCCCGGTCTGCAAGTCTGCTCAAAAGTCTGCATTTTATACCCGGGTCTGCTTTTTATACCTCAGTCTGCAAGTCTGCTCAAAAGTCTGCATTTTATACCCGAGTCTGTTTTCAGGTCTGCGTTTTATACCCGAGTCTGCGTCTGCATAAGTCTGCTAAGTCTGCTGGTCTGCGTCTGCGTCTGCGTCTGCAGTTTATACTGGCCCGAAGCTGAGGTTCTTTAATGAGGTTTTAATGTGGAATGCACTGTGACGCCAATATGAGCCTCGTTGTAGGACA
>JASAND010000143.1:0-11024 GCA_030248195.1 Trissonchulus latispiculum | reverse complement strand
TTAAATATGAAGGTCATTAAGGTCACAAAAAGGCAATTCCCAGTTTAGCACCTAGAGTCTCACTTTAGCACCTTCATGATATTGGTTACTGATGTTTTCTTTCTCTTTAAATGGAAAATACATTTCAAAACGCTACAATTATAGACTTTCGTAAAAATCATTTTAAATTTAATTAATTTCAATTATTTTTTCAATAATTTATTTTGCACAATTTTTAATTTAAATTCATTTTAAATTAAAAGTCAGTTCTATTTGCTGACGATTATTTAAACTTTCTATTAGTCTTCAAATTGGCAACTGCGAACTAACATACGAACAAACAAACAAATAAACAAAGAAACAATTACGAATGTTTCAATGTTTTTGTATGTAATTTTTGTAAATTTAGTTCAGTAAATCTATTACCTTTAATTTATAAATTACATTCTAACATACAAAGTTCCCAATCACAAATTTTAATATTTCTAGTCATTTCTATATTGTCTACATTTCCTTGCAGTACTTTCAGAAATAAAATTCTGGCAAATTGTCTTAATTACTGTACATATGCTCACTCATAATACATTTAAGGGTCACTTTAATTGTAAGGTCAAAATTTTAATAGGGGTAAATTTTCTTACTGTAGGTTCTCAGCGGTGCTAAAGTGGGACTCAAGGTGCTAAACTGAGACTGGTGCTAAAGTGAGACTCAAAAAGGTCATTGCAGGGTCAAAGGTGCTAAAGTGAGACTCAGCCCGTCTTTCCGCCTCTTGACCACTAGGCCACACTGACGGCGGAATTCTATAGTTCTGAATAAAGTGCCTGACCTGAGCGCAAAGCGCTTTGATACTTTGATATATTGTTCCGAAGGAACAGATAGTAGATTCATATCTCTGTCTGATTTGTCTTTGCATTCATCTTACAGTTAATGAATTCGACGAAGATTCCTTCTGTTCGTCATTCTCCCACCCAGCCAATACCTAACGAGTTTTATGCGTGTGTGTTAGTCTGTAACCTATTTATTGTTAACAATGCGTATCTCGGGGTTACCTGAAAGCTTCTCATACCTAATAGTCTTATACCTGGTCAGGAAATATTCTCCGGCAATAGTTTGTCTTGTACGTCTTCTTAGCTGAATTATGATAAGATTGGCTTATTAAGATTATTATTAAGTATGATTAAACAAATTTCGTCACCAAGCTTTAAGGCTAGGTTAAACCGTAACCAAAGTTTTTAGCTATATTATGGTGATAACGTCAGTGCTAACTTTAATAACTTCCTTAGGTATAAGAATAGTGTGACAGTTGAGTCCGTAGTAACAGCATTTCAATGATGTTGTTAACATAGGAATTGAGTTTATTTTTCTATTATTGTGTCCATAGTCTTTTTATTTCTAACCTTTTCAGCGCCGTTGGTATGTGACAGTAAGGTTCTGCTTTCGGGTTTGTACCTAAATTCTTAGTTTTAACTTTTAGGGTTCATGTTTTTTAACAAAATTTGCAAAGAGCTGTTACAGAGCAACCGAGAGAAGTTAAAAATATTATCCCTACTGTTATTTTTTTAAAACAAGCATTTCTGTCTTTAGTAAGCACCAGCACAGTAGGAATTGCTTTTGAACTGCTAAAGAAAGCTATCTTTTAGAGCCAACCCTATTTGTTTTTCCTAACTTCTTTCTTTAGGCTTAGATATCCAATGTTTTCTGGTCTCTCAGTCTAGTTAGCATGAAACTTGGAACACCTTTAGAGACATGTCCTATTTGTACTTGGTGCTTTGTGCCAAGATAAATATGTTTGTCTCCCGGTAATCATAACCAGATATGACCAGCTTATTTCAATATTTATAGGCAACTCTCTGCGGCCCTGTCACTTCCTTAGAGTTAAATCTTGCCGAGAGCTATCCGAACTTGCCGGCCTAATAGATTTTGGCTGTGTTAGTTCAGTGGATCCTGCCTGTGTTGGGTCAAAGTTGTTGAAAGGCCAAAGCCTTTTAAACGCAGCTAAATGTTAGATTTTAGGTTTTTAATTTTTGAATAACTGGTGGTGAGAGTGGTAAACGGGAGGAATATTTCAATGGTCTTTTCGCTCGCGAATTAAAAGAGTAGAGTTAAAATTTTTTAAACTGATTTAGTCGAGCTAAAATGTATTGATTAACTGCTTTGACCTGTGAAAAAAGATTGAGTCAATTTTAACTCGCAGCGCGAAAAGGCTCTAAGCCGTTCAGCGACTGCTGCTGTCGCTTGCCCAAAGCGCGGAGCACTGTCGTCTCACCTACTCATATTAGGTACAGGTCATCATTTCGAAAAATAAGAAAAACGGCAGGAACTACATTAGTGCTGCAGGAATTGGATGTCACTAGAAACGGCAGCAATTTCATGTAGTATGTACTCCTTGAATCCCGCTAGAAAACGCACAACATACTCTTGTAGACAGTACGAAAAGCTAATCTGGCAAGTCATTGAAACACTTTTGTGCAAAGCTGCAGAAAGTCCTGCCGTTCCTGCAAAATTGCTTTTGAAGGTGCACACCACTGACCACATTAATGTTCAAGAATATTGTGTAACATTTAGGATTTATCTGCTCCATGTTTCAGACCTGAGTGAATCTAATTGCTTGGGCAATACTGATTCTTACATTGACACATTGACACACTTTGACACACACTGTCAGTTGCAATAGCTGAATACTGTTACATCACTGTATAGTCCGTTTAGTTGCATTTGTTTGTATTTGTTAGTACGCAAAGGCTTTGAACGTCCGGATCTGATCATTACGATTGGTCTAGGACCTAGCCTCAGGGCTTAGGTAGGGTTCGTGATCGCTTCGTACTCCTGCTCAGGTTGGGTAGCCCGGAAGGAGAAATAATGATTTAAATCTCAATAATGCGAACTAATAATACGAAGAAATAATCCGACCCGAGTCTATATAGCGAGTACCTTCCCAGCTGGCCGTTCAAGTTACTCGGCTCGGCTTCGCTCACTCGGGCATCTCGGGCAGTTCAGGGTGCTCAGTCTGCTCACAGTTATTTGCGTTGATCCACAACTTTTTGGCACTTATGTAGGAAATATTAGGAAATATCTTATAATTATTCTATTCTAAGTACAAGTATATTCTTAATTTTGAAGTTAGTAGAAGTTAGAACTTTATCCCAGTCATACTTTTCAGGCAGGGTTCAATGGGTTTGATGTCTTCTTATTGCCATTAAAGTTGCTGCATGAACAAAAACTTTTACGGTTTTTTGTAAAACAGCACGCACTCTTTAAACATATAAAATACTATTCAAAATTCAGAAATGCTTACACTTTCAAACCGTTAAAGCCGTGCTTACACTTGACAATCTTGTGACAACGGCAGTTGTCACCCATAGTTGTCACTCGTGACAACTAGTGGTTACATGTGAGAAGAGATCCTGACAACGCACCCTTGCTGTTGAGCCAACGCTATGCTTACTATTGCGTTGTCACAACGAAATCGGGCATGGTCCCAACGCGTTGTCACCAGTTGTCATAACGTTGTGTCACTGGTTAGTGGTTACACGAACAACGTCGTGACAATGCTGTAGCAACGGCAGTTGTGACCAGACATGTGCAGGAGGAAAAGTTCTGGGGGGGGGGAAGCGGGCGGCCGAAGGCCGCCGGTAAGCCGGATTCTTGCCCAAAAAACCGGAAAAATCCGGATTCTGGGGAGTGAGGGACCCCTCTGTGGGGTGAGGTCCAGGCATGGGGTGGGGGTGAACCCCTCCCAACCCCCCCTAGCACATGTATGGTTGTGACAACGCGTTGTGGCAACGCGTTGTTACAAGATTGTCAAGTGTAACCACGGCTTAAGTCTGTTCATAAAAAAATAATATTTAATATACTTTCACACTTCTTCAGATTAGTAAAACACTTTATCAGAGCTGTAAAGTAACCGAGCCCGCCTGAGCGCGATTCGAGAAATTTCATAGTATCACAACCCTAGATACATAGGTATTACTTAAAAAGGGACTAACCCTTCAGAGAGGTCAATATCTTTAGTTATTTGGAATACGGACGGAAACTTTAAGCATGTTAGGCAATCGTGTCGGAAGTAACTTTTGCTTTTAAGGATAACGTAATGATTTTAGTTACAAAATTGAAAGGGTTTCCGGATCAGGGAGTGTATCTCTTACTCATCACATTTACCTAAGGATCTTTAAAAAACACAACTTTTCGTGATTTATAGGAGATTGTTGCAACAGCACTCCTTTTTCCTTAGCAGATTAACCTTCCTGTTAAGCTAATGTTGAAGTGAACTCGAAGTGAACTTGCGTCAAAGTTAGAACTGAAAGTTTAGCTCAGACAGTAGCAAAAAATTAAGCCTCTTGTTTCTCTATGCAGTTTTAAAAATCATGAATATTCTACACAAAAGACTATATATGCGAACTTCAGAAATTTGTAGTATAATTTCAGATACGAAGCGATGCTTTAGCGAAGCAGGAAATTATTAGCATTTTAGGGTGAAGCTTTAATTAACTCTAGCTTTAACTTTAATTTTTAACATTAATTATGAACTTTAATTTATTCTTGAAGGCGTCAGAGATTTAACTTTGTCCGGACTGAGGTATGAAGTAGCTAGACTTGAAAACAGTAACATAAACTCAGAATGGTGAAGAAATTTCTTAGTGTCAATGCTACAATCTAAAAATAATTTTGGTTCCTTCATGAAAATACTGAAGAAATCTACCGCTTGCCCTCTCACATTTTATGTTTGGGTAGTTTTTTGTTTCCTCCTGACAGACTCATGATACTTTCATGCTTTTTGTGTTATCAATTTATGCTTTGATGTGTTATTTCCGGTTTTAGCGCCATTTTTCCTTGAATTATTTATCATGACCTGATGGCAGGTGCATGCAATTCGACATCGCATCTATGCGATTTCAAACTGACATTCAACTTTCGATTGGATCCGGCTCTAATAGCCTTGGTCTCCTATGCCATTCTGCTGGTAATATTTACCAGTATGGGAAATCTTGCCATCATTTTGGGTGTCAAATTTATGCGGCGTATGCGGGAATCGGTGGCCTATCTGTTTGTTTCGCTGGCCGTAGCGGATTTATGCGTAGGCGTTCTGGTGGTCCCCTTTGCCTGTATGTATGCAGTAAAAGGTACGGAAATTGAAACTTAATAAATAATCTTTAACAGTGGCTTTCGCCTTGTTTAAACTCTTGTATGGGTCGATGTTGGCGATTCTGATTTATGAAAGAACGAACGAAACTCAGATGTGCAACTACATCACTCCAATCTGTAAAATTCGGGCCTGATGTAGAGATCGAAACCGCAAACTTCGGTGATTTTAGACCAACGCGCTACCGATTGAGCCAGCCAGGCAAAACCGAACTAAGCTTTAGTTTGAATTCGTTCCCAAACTGTAGTGATTATGTTAGAGGACGCTTTCACCCCTCCCCCCTAGTTTAAGTTGATTAGGATGACTTTAGTTATTGAGGTTTCTACTCGACCCCAACTCTGATAACTACATATGACGTCAGAAGGGTTTAAGCGTGGATCTGACAGCATTTGACAAAACAGATTGAGGAGCTACTTTTGTCTGTAACTGATAAGACAATTAAAAATTACATTACATACATTACACAACATATAAAAGTCAGAGATGATTAGAAATCAACACATATAGGTTTCCCGTTTAATACACTTAGATAACAACGTTTTTTTAAAATCTCATCATAAAAATGTCCAGGCGTCATATGCCGGCTTAACAGCATCATACCACTCAGCTCTTGTTTTGACTTCAACTTTCAGCACTGATTTTTACCTTTCGAAGTTTACGATAGGTATAACTTTACTCGCACTGTTTCAGGTGGTCGTTGGTCCTTCGGCATGATCCTCTGCCACGCCTTCACCTACAGCGATGTCATGCTCTGTACCGCTTCGATTCTTCATCTCGTCATCATCAGCCTAGATCGCTACTGGACGATTCGAAATCCGCTTCGCTATATTCCGCGGCGAAATTTCCGTCGAATGGCCATCTATATCGGGATTGTCTGGGCGGTGGCGATTTGTGTCAGCCTTCCGCCACTGTTCGGATTTCCGGCAGAAACAGAGGACGATGTTTGTGTCGTAAATCCGAATCTGGGCTACCAGATCTACGCCATGTCGATGGCCTTCTACATTCCGGTTTTCATCATGATTCTGGTGAACATCAAAATCTATTCCGCCGTCAAATCGCTCACTCACCGGGAGCGAACGATCTGTTCCGGACTCGCCGTGGCCTCGGACGAGGTGACCCGAATTGGACGCGGAATTTCGCTACTGCAGACGCCCAGCGGTCGCCTTAAGCGAATGCTGGACTTCAAAAGTCCCCTGCTGACCTACTATTCCCAGGAGGGCCGGGTTAGGACCAAAGTGACCCGGAAAATGTCCAACAACACTCAGCGTCGCATCGCCAACGAGACCAAAGCAGCTCGAACTCTGTGTATCATAACGGGTGCATTTATCCTGTGCTGGTTGCCCTTTTTTGTGACAACATTGCTACGGGTAGCCAGCCAAAACAGTCTCCGGATCCCACCCTGGTGGGAAGGTGTGGTACTTTGGTTGGGATACACCAACAGTGCCATAAATCCACTCCTGGTCATTGCGTTCAACAAAGACTTCAAATCTGTAGTTTTAAGAATTATTCGTCGTCATTCCTGTCCGTGTCTAAAGAAAATCCTAGGGCATGGACTCAATCCTGATTCCGATATTTATACGGAAACCGGATATCCCGTCGTGCGAACGCCATCCGGTCTTCCTGGAAGCTAAAATTCGGTTTCCGGGAAAAGTAGCACCTACAAATTCTAAGACAAATTCCATTTGAGTTGATTGATTTGTGTCTCGGCTGCCAAATCGTCAGCTGGGTAAAATGTATATATTTTGCGACGTATTTATGTTATGTATATATTTGTAACCAATAAATTCCCAGTGTTTGGGCCTTGACTTCGTTAGCAGTATATGGCGCACATTTCGACCGTTACTCCCTTGAGTAATTGACCTTTGATTATGTTTACTTACGACTGAACGGAACTGAGTAGAGCGTTGAGTGCTACAAGTGTAAATGCGCTGAGTCGGAAATTAAACCACACACTCAACGCCACTACTGGGACCGGTGAAATGTAACGTGACGCGACTGGCGCAGATATTTAGTCCAGGCGGCTCGACAACTACTGCACCTTGCCTGAGGGCTAAACTTAAGCCCGGTTCATGCTTTTTGTGCTTTTGTGCATTGTGCTTTTGTCCTTTTCTAAGAGTGCTTTGTCCTTTGTCCTTTGTGCTTTGTGCTCACGAGGACGTGTTCATACTTCCCGTGGGAAAAGTAAGGCAAAAGTCGAGATTTAGTTACCTGACATATGGAAACACAGAAAGTATCCTGCATATTCTGCCCAAATTAAATAGAAAAGCAGGTTTTCAAAAATTTTAAAAACAATGTAAGGTTGTCGGTGATCAACTTCTAAACAGCATATTTGCCAAAGCAAAGCAACAGCACAAACTAATTTAAAAAAATATTTGTTAACCACCATCGCTGTTAGAAAAATTACCAAACTTAGGATAACATATTGAAATCATGCAGTGAATTAAAATTAAATGCCTACCGTTTAGACATGTACACTGAATACTGATATATACTTTTTTTATAATTTTCCTATATTTCCATCGTTTCTATGTCTTCCTTACCGTATTCAATCTCTTTTGATTCACCGCATTCTCCTTTCTATTGGATAATGCCAATAATACTGGAATTTGATTGGCTAAGCACAAAAGCGGAACTCAAAATGTTGAACTCGGCTCAACATTCGAAAGCACACCCAAAGCACAAAAGCACAAAAGCACAAAGCAGAAAGCACATTTTTGGAGTATGAATTAGAAAAGCACAAAGCACAAAACACTGTGCTTTTCCAAAAAGTATGAACCGGGAAGCACAAAGCACAAAGCACACGAAGTATATATGAACCGGGCTTTAGGGGGACGCACGCAAATAACACGAAACTGACTACAAAACAATGCCGGGCTATTTACAGAATTCTAACTAACTATAACAAGTAGATATCTGTACTAGATTAGGAACTAAAACTTCATCGAAAGGCAACTTTTGGATTTAATGAAAGCAGACAGAATTAGATGGCGGACAGGGCAAAATACAAAATAAACAAATGGACAGATCGCGAATAATCGACAGAAACAGCACCGGCGGGCTAAGCACTGGACATAGAATAATACAAAAAGGCAAGGGGAACTAAAAAGGGACGACAACAATGAAAGAATAAAACATAAAATTAAGGCAGGCGTGGAGTTACAAAATAACCACCTTGGGCTATCCACATTAGACACAAGTACAGTGGGCTACTCAGTGCAACAAATGTACGGCAGGAAATAGTAAGAGAGGGGGAGCAACAACAATAAAGGGGGGAAGGCAGTGGGTCAGGGGAGGGGGACTGAAGCAGAGCAAAGCAAACGCCCACAAAACGCCGCTGATCCTGATAAAAGACAAAACCCATCTAGCTTAACAGTGTGACTCAGCATTATATCCAGACTGTCTGAAAAAACAAGTTTTGTGATCATCAGCTGACATGCATGATGTATCTTTCCAGACAGTGCATTGTGTATCTTTACGGTTTAAAAAAGAAGGAAAAGATAGTTAAAGAAACGAAAGGAAGGGAGGTAGTAGCGCTTCGCTACTACCAACATTGCACCAACTATCCTTGGGAGGGTTGAAATCAGTATATACGGGAATTTGATAACCTAGTAGTACGTGTCGATTACAGTTGGACAGCATTTTTCCACTACGACAAATGAATACACTAGAAAATTAAAGAGCACTAACTCCTCTCGTTCAAAATTTCGTTGGAGTCTTTCCTATTGATTACCTCCCTGACACTCAGTATGAAACGAGCTGCTTCGTAACCAACACCCAGTACGGCCAACGTTATGCGCAGCACTGGGTTGCGATGTACCTAGACAATTACGCTAATAACTTTGATAGCTACGGCTACGGCTACCACACTATAAAGAGTTTGAAGAGTAAGAAAGGTTGTATAAACATAATCCCATAGGCTTGCAATGGGATTATGGCGACCATCGTGATAAAGGGTTTTCTTTTGAAAATATAATCACCTTTCTTAGAGAACGACCCTCGTTCCAAAACCAACGAAAGAAATGCCCATCCCCGGCCACACATCCTTTGAGCCAGCAGTGTCACCGCAAATAATTAATACAACCGTGGAGGAGGAGACAGCTCACCAAGTCAAATGCCCTAAACGGTCTCCTATTACCTTTACACACAAGAGGTAAGCATTAACCGACCAATTTAGATAGGATAGCTGGATTGGCAAGAGCTCACGGCGGACCAATACAGGGTGGTACATTCATTTTTAATTTTAGAGTATACTACTATCGTGGAAACAAAAATATTCGAAGGCATGTCACCTATTTAAATGTGAAGGGTAGGGTAGAGTTTAGTCGAGATTTTGGGTTGATTTTGAGATGATGATTTGAGTGTATCAATTTTGAGTAGGATCTGGAACATTGATGTATATGAGCACCTGCACCTGTCTGTCTTGCTTGTTTTTATCTATGCTTTGCACCAACGAATCTATGCCTAATTGCAATGATTTTTATGTTTTAATTGTACCCTGTCTGTGACCTTAACCATTAATGTCTGACTGCAATGAATTTTATGTTTTGTTTGTGCCTTGTTTGTTTGTGCCTTGTTTGTGACTGCAATGAATCTTATGCTTCGTAGTGTTTTGACTAATTGAGATGTGCTTGTTTGGCTGCCGCGGACTAACCTAAACGTGCTTATGATCGTTTTAACTGTACAATTGTGTTAGTCGTTCGTAATGAATGTTTTGCATTTCAATAACCTATGTTGTTGCTTGGGTGGACAATGGTCTTTGTGTTTGTTCGGATAATTGTGAATTCGGGAAGTTTTGTCTCCTAATCTGTGGGGTGGTTGAATTGTTCCTAGTTGTGGACCTAAGGGCTTAAGTAATTTGATGGATCTTCTCTTCGAATCTAAGAAACAAAGATACCAATTCTGATTTATGGAAATTAATGAAAATGGGTCTTTGTTAGAAGGGATTTGGTTGATTTTTGTATGCACAATTTACTAAGTTAATGGGGTTGTTTTCGTCAAATTTGGGACACTAGGGGACCACCTGAAACCCCAGGTAACCCCATCAATCAAACATTGAGCTACTGTTTCAAAGACATCAAAGAACTTCCAGGGAGGCCGCTGAGTCAGAGGGGGAATGACGTGAAGTACCGTAGGACACATTCACACACACATACACTACACGTAACACGAGGCGGGGCTTGCCTTCTACGTCACACTTTGATTGACAGGAAGGGAGTTCCCGGCCTGACGTCATAACACAATCAGTCTTGGTCTAGCAGTGAGAGAAACTGGTCGTTTTGGTTGGTCTTGCCCGGTTGGCAATTGTTTCTGGTAGTGGCCGTTGCGCCTATTTCTTGTGTTGCAGTCCAGAGAGGGACTTGTTGCTTTGCTACGTGGTTGACCAGACTCGCTCAGTTTAGTACCGCACACAGTTAGTAGCCTTATTTGCAGTGCTTACGCAAGGACATCGGAGCTCGCGTCATTCTTCATCAATTCGGCAAACCACCCGAGGAGGTAAGATTGTGTTTGTCGCTACAGCGACTTGAAGGTAGAGTTGAACAGTCTGAATAGTCGATTTTTAAAGAGAACAAAATCATATTGAGTTTTTCCTTTCAGTAAGTTGTATGTACGGGAAGTTCAAACCTGGGTATTATCGTTGCTCTATGCTTGGGTGCTAACCTATGGGAAATTGATCATACCATCTGGTGTCTCGCTGTGTAACTTTTGTTGTAATTGTTCTGCTAAAATTATATGTCTATGATTTGGGTGACGGTATCTGAATAATTCGGTGTAAATTAAAATAGCCTAAAATTAACTGTCGTTCTGATATACTGTACCCGGCTTAGCGCTGCGTCAGGAGTTGCGAGATTCGAAGGCTCGAATTGCCGTTTAGACTTTCTTAGTTAGGGAATTGATTCTAGAACTG
>JASAND010000141.1:0-12063 GCA_030248195.1 Trissonchulus latispiculum | reverse complement strand
ATATTACCCATTAGGGCACTAGTAGCTAGCTGCGCAGCAGCGCAGCACTGGAAATTATATGTTGTGCTATCTTCATATGCGTGACGCAAAGTATGTTCTATTTGATGAAATTATACAACTTTGAACTATTTTGACAATTGTCTTATTCATGAATGATGAAAGTGATTTCTTTTTGGGCTAGCTACGCCAGTAGCACAAAGTGTATATAAGAGAGAGAAAGTGCAGGCTGAGTTCAGTTGTCATCGGTGTGTCAATTGGGTTGGGGGCTCGATTTGTCATTGGGTAGGTGCCTATTGGGCCAAGTTTAGGATATAGGGAGAGAGTAACGTCCTCCCCTCTGCTTTGTTTATTCTATTGTCGTGCTCTCTGATAATTTTATAGTAGTTTCGTATATTTGTTGAAGAACCAGTATGAGTATTTGATGTTTAGTTTAGTAAAGTCTAGCGGTGTTCAAGTCTATTAGATCTAGGGACGGTCGTCTAGGGCCCTATTGCATTATTCGGAGTTACTCACAGATTCCTAGCTCTCTCTCCATTCCTTCTCTGATAAGTTAGGACTAGACATCGCACACTGAACCCTTACTTGCAATCTTTACTGAAGTCCGACATAGTTTATTATAGAGGTACTCACGCAGTACTTCACACAACCAAAATGATACCTGTTTAATTGATGACAAAGTCTGATAGTGTTAGAAAAATTCTTTGTGGTTTTCCACAATTTTCTTTCTTTCTGTCTTTCGCTTTTCTTTCACTCTTTAATTAATTTTTTACTTGCTTTCTTTTCTTTAAACTGAAATGCACCAATAGCTGTAAAGGAGAACTTTAATAATACTTGACAGTTGTGTCTATCATCTACACAATTTTTGTGGGCGAACTGGGCTCGCGAGACCGGCCAGCCGAAGGCTATTTGATGGTTTCGCTCTAATATTGGCCAAAGATATGTATGAGATGCCTGATGCAGAGATGATCATTTTCTGGCCCCGGTGACCCGCTGACAAAGATTGTTACAAAATTTTACAAAAATTTTAAATTGATATGTTTTAACAGCAAACACATTCTGTAACCAACAATACCGGGTCCAGACCGGGTCAGAGCTCCTGACCCAGTGAATCGGTGACCCTGTCCTCCACATCTGACCCGGTGAACCCGTTGCATTTCTGATCAAATTGTTTTTGAGGGTCTCCTCGGTCGAATGCTGTCGTTGCAAAGGATCCTCCTAACGTTTTGCGGTACTAAGTTCAGGTTAGGAGCTGACTGACCTAGGAGAATTGGGCTTCAAAAGGTTATTCATGACTAAGAATTCAGTCCTCCTCTCCACTACTAAGGTTTCTCCTTTAGTTAATCCTTAAATGCATAAGCTATTTTAACGACGTTTAACGCATAACCTGGATCAATTATTTGACCCAGCACTGATTTTAGTTTCGTCGTGGAGCACGCTTTGCTATTACAACGCTAACAAAAGCCACAGAATTGCTTGACAGTTTACAGGAGAGCCGATCTAATTGTGGAATAAAGGCGGAGAACAATGTCTAGTCAAATTGCCAAACGCCCAGACAACTATGACCATCAGTCAAAATAGGTTTGAATCTCAAGATCCTCCACACAAAACTCGAATATCTGAAGTGAGAGCAACTTAATCACCCTTTTCTAAGCAATCTCCACTGACTATTCAATTCTTACTAGGATCCTACGGAATATTGGGCTAGATAGGGCCCTTGTTCTAGCTCCTGTGGTAAAGCTTACGTAGTGTTTATGTATGTTGTTAATGCTAATTCTAAAATTTCTTATGTGTTTTCCCAATTACTACACAAGACTGTTGAAGAGAGTCAGTATTGGTCTTTGAGACATTTGGAGCAGAGTCGGCTAAACTTAGGTGGAATTTTTTTGCACTGCTCTGGAGGTTTCCTAACTCACTCTGGACAGCTCACAGTCATTCAATTAGGGGCCCTCCAACGAGACCGGTAACAACAGTGACTATCCTGTATCATTAATTATTATTAATTTTTCTTCCTTAATTATTATTTGATTAATTATTAACAGTTCAAGGAATTCTCAGCTGTTCTGCTCAGAAACTGAAAAATACTCGTTGACTTGTTTGTAACCTAAACTCCTGCTTTAACAGGACATTTGTTTTGGCAGATTTGCAAATTCAAAGCAAAAGCTTTGCCAACATTACATTTCAGCTGTAACCAGATTTTATTCTCACTTCATAGTAGCTCGTTATCAAAACAGCAGGTTGGAAACCCAGAAAGTCTTTCAACAAAACGACGCTAAATTCCAGTTCTAGCTAGTTATTTTGTCGTCTAGGTTTTAAAAATTGACACGAAACTGGATTTTTCCAGCTTTCTAGGAGAGTATAAAAGGCGAGCGAATGAAGTGAAAAGTAACAGAATCCTTTCAGTTGAAGTGATCTGCACTTTTCTTGCGCTCATTTGTCCATCACCACTAAACTCGGAATTATGCCTCAGACTCAGAGTAAGTTCTGAATTCTTAAGTAATTAGGATTTTAGTGATATATTTAATTTTTGGGTCTCGACTACTAACTAGATATATTTGAGAATAGACACAGACCAAAGGTACCAAAGGCAATTATCTTCCACTCACCACCTTTTTGGATTGCCGATACACAATACCTTGTTTTGAAGGTTAACTCAGTATTGATCAGTCAGTTTCAAGTTGGATTTTGGAGAAATTAAAACTGATTTCGAGTTCAGTCTCTACAAATAATTTTTTGCATGTTTTGAATTTCGAGAATTTATATTTTACGAGATCATTTTTGCCTTTTCAGAGAAAGCCGGTCAGCAGGGTGTCCAGCAAGAGGGCGCTGCGCGACGTGGTGTTGGCGCCGCCGCTCAATCGCAGCAACAGCAGCAGCAGGTAAGGACTGTTTTCTCAAAACGCTTTGCAGAATTTTAAGGGAAGCAGGCATAGGAAAGATTGATAAGCCTGATACTGGAGTTCAGCTGATGACCCTGTGGTGTAGTGATAAGCTGACCTGCAAGCGGTCGTGATTTGAGCCTCGGCCGGGCCAATTCTTTACTCTCAATCCTGAGAATGAGTCAATGTTCAGCTGATGACTCGGTGGTGTAGAGATTAGCACTACTGACTGACTGCAGATTAGAACCCCTGGTTTGATTGGTTTGATCCCGACCTGATATATCCTGAGTGAACAGCTGAACGTCCCACTCTCCTTCTCTCTCCTTGTTTCAAAGGTGCACCATTTCTGGCATTTCCAGTCTTGGAATTGTACTCAGGCTTCTTCGTCCACTAGCATTTGGTTGAGCTCAACAAAATCTGGGAATATACTCCAGTTTTGAAGGGATGGTTAACAGCCAGTAAGATTTTTGAAAAACTGCTTCACTATGTTTGCAACGCACTCACTATCATCAGATTTTCAGATCAGATCAGATCAGATCAGTTTTTCGTTGCTGGGCAGTATGTAGCACATGGCAAAAATGTGCCTAAATGCATGCTGAATTGAGATATTTTGAAATGGTAATATAACTAAACATTCCCATGCGTTTCTAAAAATTCTAGACCTTTTGTAGAATGAGCTCCTATTGTCATATTAAATTAGTTAATTAATTGTTTATGTTTCCTCATTGTTAGTTGGAACTTAGATAAACAAATAAATGGAAAATAGATTTGGTTTTATTATTTATTGTGTTTTCTTTGTCTGGTTTTAGCATCAGTCACAGCAACAACAGAGACAAGGCGGCCAACAAGCCAGAAAGCAGCAATGTAGGCCAACTGATTAATTGAATAGATTAAATTGACTAATTAAATTAGCAGAAATATTAGTTGGATTGATATGAATTTTTGTAGAATCGTATTAATTAATCGTGTCATTATTTTTACTGTGTCAGTTACAGTTTCTGATCAGGGCTTTCGAAACTGTAGTATGAATGAAAATACAAAAGGTTTACGTGATTAGCTTAGTTTGAATCAAGTTCTTGTTTGTATTTGATGAACGTAATCGATAAATTATATTGATTTTCCATTTATTTCAGCTGGGCCTGCTGGATCTGCGAAATCGGCCAAAGGTCAGCACTAATCGATTTTCGATCAACCAATCTTCAAATTGACAGACTAATTGATCCATAACGATTGTGCATATTATCGCCTCTCAGAACTTCCTCATTAATCTGTACAGTATTTTCATTTATTGATTCCATGTATATGCTTGGTTTTCTGTTTGTTATTTGTTGTATTAAAGCAAAATTAGTTTTTCTGTCTGAGTATATACTGCCTAGGAAACTGATTACCTTAGCAACATTGTGTGTTCAGTTTAGGAGCACCACTGAGGCACTATTTTCCAAAATTGATTGTATGTAAGAAAGCACCGATGACGAAAGCAATTTGACTTACGCCATGGCGTGTGAGTTGGGCTGTCGAATTGGGGCTTTTCCATTGTCCTCCCACTGCAAAAGTTTAAAATTTAAAAAGTATGTTTTAAAAATTTTAAAATTTTAGTTGGTAAGAGGATCATCAATGAATCAAAAACACGATTTCAGATTCGTGGTCAGCGTCTCATAAAACCCCTGTATGCAAGCATTCAGCAAAATGATGGGCAAAAAAAGTTTTATGTACCCCTTCCCCTTACCCTTCCCCTTACCCTTACCCTTACCCTTACCAAACCCTTACCAAAAATATTATTTTAAATATTTTATATCAAGTTTTAAAATTTTTAAATATATTTTTAGAATTATAATATAACATATTATAACATAATTTTTGAAACCACAGGTTCGAATTTCACTACCTAATTTCAACCCAATCCGTCAAATTGTGCGTCTCCGGCGTTGTGGAGGATAATGGGAATAGACCCATCGAATTGCAACAATATTAATTTCGCAGCGAGCGGCTAAGGTTTGTGTATTAGACAGGCATTGTGACAAGAATTTGACTGGCCATAATGCCTGTTGACCGGGCGTCGAATTTTGGAGTTCCTGAGGATTCTAAAAATATATACATTGTTGGGGTTTTACTCCAAAAGTTAGCCTGCTATAAACGGCCAAAGTTTGTACACATTATTTGGTCGTATACTATAGTTTCTTTAGATATTTTTCATTTTCCTCATGTAATCTTTTACAAGATTAGTTGAGCCCTTCGGAACAACTCGTTTTCGTGTTTTCTAACATTTTGAGAACAGCCCGTATTTCTACGTGAGGAGATACGTTTTGGTTTCCTGCTATTTTATTAAATCTACATATTTGCTTTCGCAAAAATTGAGCTATTTCTTATGGCTAAGTCGGTGTAAGCCAAAAGTTATTTCTGGGATTTAAAGTCGTCATTTTTGAAGAAATTAATTTATTCCGTATCACTGGAACTTGTTTAATACAATTTTTGTCTATCCATCCTCGATATATATACGTCGTTCCTTATCACATTTTGTCTATTCCTCTCAGTGTAAGTTTAGGTTTAATCATAAAAATCGGGGATTTAGAAGAAAAATTACCGCAGACTGTAGAAAACTATCACCATCAGCATTGACTTTTGGCCGGTAAAGTTTCAATGTCAGCGCCCGTCTTCTGTTGCATCAGGCGTCCATTCTTTGCTTTGAACCATCGCATATGGGGTTATCACTGATTTGGAATATGTTTTTGGCCATGTTCCGTGCCATCAGCATTAATCACTTCTTCAATCCAGAGGTAGGTCTGATTCCAGGAAGGATTGTATTTAGTAGGCTTTTTCACAGGGTTGCCAATTGAATAAACTATCTTCAAGATGGATTCCTTCTTGCGCCCGGTGTCCTTTGTAAGTAAGATTTAAGTAAGAGTAAGTAAAAAATTTTGGTCACGTAATTAAGGGAAGGGCGGGACCCACAATGTTAACCACAGCCGGTTCTAAAACCATAAATGAAGCAATCTTTAATTGAAGACTAATGTTTATTTCGGCTTCACCATTATTAGTATTTGGGCCTTGCTTCGGACAAAGAAAAACATGGCTGGAAACGATCAGCCCCATATTCGGTTGTAATCCGTGCAAACAGAAGCTGTTGTCCCAGTCTGTGAATTGTTAAATCAGGCAGACTATCGATGCATTTCGCATAACGACATGCCGTATTATCATTATTATTATCATTATTATTATTATTATTGTTATTATTATTATTATTATTATTATTATTATTATTATTATCATTATCATTATTATTATTATTATTATTATTATTATTATTATTATTATTATTATTATTATTATTGTTATTATTATTATTCCGCAGTCTATGCATGCTACAGGACAGTACTTCTGCAATGTAAGGAATTAGTTTTTGTTAGTATTAACACAACATAGTACTTGCTTATTAGAGTAACAGAAATTACAGCCTACGAGGTTGTTATCGCAAACCCTGCGTTTACGTTAGGGTATAATCACTAATCTTTCATTGATTACAGCTTAATTTATCACTGCTTTTGTTGTGTCTATTGTATCAATGTATACACGTATTTATGCACTAATTGTATGCGTGCTTCTAACATCACGGATGTCTGGAGTTGGTCGCCAGGGGACGAAACGACTTTTTATCTAAAAATGGGTGGTTAATCTAATCACTAAAATAACCTGATTGTAAGCCCCTGATGAGTCCCACAATCAGGTCAGTCGGGCATGACAAGGAGGTCCATATATGAAAATGATGCACTTATATATGTAATCTGGCACCTTGCTCTTGTACTGCTTATGTCTATATCACAACAGTCTACAATTTTACTGGCATAATTTTATTAATATAGTCCACATTAATCTTTGTTTTGTTTTGTGGTTCTTTAATTTGCATAAACATATGGCACAATTGATATTGGGTACAGCGGTTTTAGGGCAAAAATGCCCCCCCCCCCAATTCACCTGCCCCCAAACGTTTTGGCCCCGACCCAAAAAAATTCCCTTAGAATAGGCACAGCCTTGTAAAAGTGATTTTTTTTGCGTACTTTTGAAAGCCAGTTTTCGTGGTTTTGCCGTTTTTATCGAAAAACTGCAATTTGTTTTGTAAAAACAACGTTGTCGGACGTTTTTTAGCAAAAGTGATTTTAAAGGAAACAGTTGGAAAGCCGGAAAAGTTTTGAAAGTTTCAGTCGTAAAATCTATTTTTTGGGCAATTTTTTATCCCATGTAGCCAATTTTTGTACCCATATGGGTGCAATTTTGGCACCCCTTGTGGGAGACTTCAGCGACCTCGGAATTCTCCCCTTGTTCACCTGTGAAATAAGCCTATTTTTGTGGAAAATCGAAGACACCAGTCCAAATCTAGACCGAATTGGAATCCATTACGATATCGATGGTCGAGTAACTGTGTCAAGCCTTATTCCAAATCAGTAAAGTTTAACGCATTTTAACTAAAAAGTTCCAGATACGGGCCAAACTAATGTTATGCGTCGCAGAAAGCTAACCTGAAGTAGCCCTATACTGGGTTAGTTTTTTAGTTTTAGCAAGCTAAGCTAACCGGGTGTAGGAGACAATTGGTCAGCTAGCCTTAGCTTGCATAGTGCTTTTCATAGTTTTAAGCTAAGGCTAACTGATCAATTAGCTTAGCTTGCTGAAACTAAGCCAGTGTAGGGCTCCTTCAGGTTAGCTTTCTGCGGCGAGAATTTTAACGCATGCAATGCCAAGCAATGTAACAAATTTGTTTTGAAAACTGCATTTCCAAAGTGAACAGGTTTCAGTATAATTTTCAAGACCAAGAGTGAGGTGAGGAATCCCAGCTGAGTTGGAGTCTTGCACTAATGGTTTGAATTAGTCAGTTTTTACCCATTTGATTCAGGTGCGATAAGGATCCACTCCGCCATCTGAAGGTGTAATTGTACCTACGATCTTTTAGTATGTTTATCCAGAGCAGTATATTTCCAGTATCTTTAAAGGTGAGGTCTTTAAAGGGGAAGTCTTTAAAACACAGAAGATTCAGGACCACACTAGTGTAGCGGGGCAAGTACCTGATTCTATGTACGAGCACCGTTACCACACCCGAAGCCTGACGGATGCGGAGACCGTACACAAATAGACAACGAACCGACTACAGGAGACGGTCGGGACAGCCTCGCCAGATGTAAACCGGGTAGGAACCTGCCCTAAGTGAAAAGATGCCTCTTCACTCTCACTAAATGGATTCGAGCAGAAACTACCTACCTAGCAGGAGCTCAGTAGACTCAAGCCTAATTAAAAGAATAGTAACAACACTTTAATAAAGAAACAACAAATATTATTATAAAGAGTAATAAAAGGCAGTTATGGGCCGGGCCCTCAGTTATACAGAACAATCACACAATAATTAGACTTACAGTACAGCAGGACAACCAACGTACCAGCAAAGCTCCGGGGAGAGCTTTGGGGGAGAAATATACAAAGGGGGAAATTACCAGCAATGAGGGGGAGAATTAAGAGCGTAATTAGAGCAGGCGCACACGGCGATAGAAAGTACAAGACTGAAGGGGGGAAGCGAGTTTTGGGTTGAACCCTCCCACGAGCGCCCCCTAGTGAGAATTTGCCGTCCAATCACGTAGCTCCCCGTATAGCAAGGGGGGGGAACCCACCCAATCCCAAACGTACACGTTGGGGGAGCTACGTAACTTGCAAAGTAAACCCAGCCCCTTTTTGATGATGATATACTAAGCCAAGCAGGTAGCTAGCCTAGTGACATCACCAACAACGGAAAGGTTGACCATTCCAACCTTAATCCGTTACATCTCCCCAGGGCTTGCCATCCGAACTTCCGAGAGGATCACTGTTCAAAGGCGAACTGGTACGTGAGCCGAGCTCTCAATACAAGCACACATAGTACAGAGCAATGCTGCCAAATACTAGTACACTACAGACGATCTGTCAGACTGCAAGTCACAAAGCTATACTAAAAAAGGCTATACTAGTCAAAACTACGCAAACCTACGTATAATAGAAAAATACAAAAAACAAGTGATTAAATACGGCATGTTTACAGTGGAATAACATATACTAGCTTTGCCAGTAACAAGCACAAATTAAAGCACAAAATGACCCAAAAATTATGCATATTCAAAAATACACGTAGTAGTAGAACCGTAAGATTATTTGGAATTAAGTAGCTGAATATGAAAATACAATGACTTTCCAAAAGTAACTCATGGGAAAGAGGAGTTACCCTCCTTTGGAATGTATAGTCAAACGAGTGTGTTAGTTATATTAGAATAACAAGAAAATAAAATGAACTTTCAAATAAAATGTTAATAAATTTAAGTTAAACCATGCCAAGTTAAGGTTTATCAGGCCTTCGCTCGACAAGGCAAACAGCCTATGATAATAATAATCATAATAATAAAGTTACTATAGAAAGACACACCGTTAGGGTTAAGTCCTATGGGAATTAAACACCACCCTCCCATGGTATAAATTTTTGTATTTTCATATGATGATGCCATCACTGGGATTTTTCGACAACAGAAGGCAAACATGGTAGATATAACAATGAAATATGGGTCGAATCCCCACAAAAATAAAGCACTGGACATTATATGAGCAAATAGAAATGGCATAGATTAATACTATTAGAAAACTTTGGTTAATATACGACATATGTATGCATTAACAGAAAAAACACAGAAAACTACAGGTTCAAAATTAAAATTACAGAAAGATTATAGATTCGAAAATAACTAAACAAGAGAATACCAAGTTCGAAAAGAATAACATAGGAGAAAATAGGTTCATAGACATTTAGAAAAGATTCCAGTTCGCAGAAAAATACGTACATACCTAAATTTACACAATGCACATAACAAGAGATAAGGCTCGTAACTTCGTAAGTAAATACTTTCAAAGAAAACTAACAAATACAAAATATAAAGATTACAAGTTCGTATTAACTAAACTAAACAACGCAGAAAATTTCAAATTCGTAGATAAAATACAAAATAACATACTATATATAGATGGAATGTAGATAGAAGTGTCACTGTCACAAAATATTGGTAAAACAAAGACCTAATATAGCGGTCTGGATCATCATGATCAAGAGAAGAAATCCAAATCCAATTTCTGACATCGGCCGAGCCGTCAGCATGGTGGGCGACATGAATCAGACTCAAGAGGATGCCAGAAGAAAAAGAGTCAAATCAGGAAAGGAATCTTTCCGTGGGGAAATAGTCATAAATGATGGAGAACTCCAGATCCCGAAGCTTGAGGGTCGATGCCGACTCACTCAATACTCCATCATAATAATGTCCGTGGCCCGATGGTGGTCTTGGGGATGAGGCTCCAAAGGGTTCCACAAGGTCAGGGCAATCGATGGACTAAAAACGTTCTTCTCCTCACCAGGAGGGGCACAGCCAATAATATGGATGCCCTCTCTGTTGACTGGCATGTCAATAGGATGGTTCTTCAGGGCCAATGGTGGTTCCGTCCGGAAGAAGGGAGGCGCTGGCAGTCCCTTCTTGTAGCGCTCCGCAGCCACCGCGATGCGTTTGCGGACGACATCTAGATAGGCGTTGAGCCGACAACCAGCCAAGGGAATTCGGTCGAACCGGTCCTCCCACAGCTCGTCAGGTCCAGCCTGCATGAACCACAGTCCCACTTCCGTGTAGAGGGACCCCTGAATGTTGTGACCTGACCAATTCCTCGTGTTGAACAGCCAGTTATACTTGCCGTCGAAAACCAGGTCATCGGGCTTAAAGCCCCGAGGAACCTTCACACCAATCCCCCACCAAGGGTCCGTGGAAGCCTTGCAGTAGTAGCTCCCGATCGTCTGGACCAGGAACTCCTGCATATCAGGGCAATGATAAAAGGCGTGGAATATGATCAGCCGCTGCGTGAGCTGATCAGGACCTGACTGCCATCGCTGGAGGCGACAATCGGGCAGGGCGGCAATGGCCTGATCCGTGCTATGCTTAATAGCAAAGCCATCGCGACCGGGATTATCCCTCACAAGGTCCTTGACAACATCAGACTGGCAATACCAGCCCTTGCGACCCTGATAGAGGTGCTCCTTGGTACCAACGTACTGATTTTCGAATTGTTCCACCGGCAAGTTATGTACGGCTGATGCTTGAACATGAAGGAGAAGGCGTATTCCGGTCCCATATAGAAATTGAGGAAGTAGCCTTCATCAACGTTCGCGATACCCGCGACGTTGGGTCGGTGGTAATCCAGCATGGCCTTCTTGATGGTCATGCATCGGGTTCGCAAGCGACGGCTATGCATGTGACAGCAATAGAATTCCCGAAATTCGTGCCGTCGGATCACATGAGGGTACCGGAACAATTCCGACACCAAAGATGCCGTTGCCATACAGTTGGCCCATCGAGCAGTAGACGAAACCCGATTTACTGGAAAGCCCTTGTAGATCTTCCCATAGCGATCACGATAGTCTGCAATCTGCCATCCTGAGTGCCAATTGGTCTTACCACCAGTCGTTACCTTTTCAGGCTTGGCCTTCATGTGATTCGTCAACTGGGGATCGCGGTCCCACTTCTTCTTCCAGGTTATGTCGAGTAGATCATCCGAGAGCCGTTGGGTATAGTGGACGTGTTCCGCCATCCACTTGAGGACCTCCTCACGGAACAGGGCCACCCAAGGATGCAGATTCTTCTCGCTAGAGTAACCCGGGATGTTATGGGGCGTCCACTGGAGATTATTGTCCCGCATATAGATGATGGGGTGATCAGGCCAACGGTCCAATTTGATGGCCGCGATCTCCGCCGGTGTCGGTTGTTCAATCGTAAAACGGTCGTAAATCGGGTCTTCCGTCCCACGGGACACCTGTTTCGCGATGTCCTGGTTGAGCATGTCACAGAGGACGGTGACCAAATAGACCCGAAAATTATCTCTAGTATAGTTCGACGGATATTCAGGTGGCAATTCCCGAATAGCCGAAGTTTTTCCGTCCGCTTTCTCGATGGTTTTGACTTTAGGGACACGATAAGCCGGCGATTTTGGTCGTGACCGACTCAACGTGTCAGCGGCGTGATGACGATCACGATCATGACGAGAGTCTTCACGTCGGTCGTAAATCGGGTCTTCCGTCCCACGGGACACCTGTTTCGCGATGTCCTGGTTGAGCATGTCACAGAGGACGGTGACCAAATAGACCCGAAAATTATCT
>JASAND010000140.1:0-14244 GCA_030248195.1 Trissonchulus latispiculum | reverse complement strand
TTGTACTTCGTTCAGTTACGTATTGCTAGAAAGCCGCTAGAGGAGGAAAACCAGCTAGTTTCGTCATCATAATTCAATCTCGTGTGTAAATGTGGCGTGTATTCAATCCACCTTCTCCTTTGCCCAGATGTAATGAACAATATTTTTTATTCATCTTTCGGCCTAATGAAGTACACCAAATCATAAACTTTGCCATGGAATGCAAGGGTTAGGTGAAATGATATCTACTACGTACATTTTCGGTGTACTAATAAGAAACCAAAAATTACTAAACGAATTAATGAAGTGCCATTCCATGATGTCTAGGGTATAATCATTTTCAAAACTGTTATTTCTACATACCGCCGTGAAGTAGACTGCCTGTGGAACCCTTTTATGCATAAACTACATGGATAATATGATTCCATTTACCACTCCTAAAACAAAACTTGTTGTAGCAATCATTCTGCCGCAAACTCTGGATTGTCTCGGTACCTCCAGATGTTATGCGGCTATTGGAGTAATCAATTGTTGTCGACGGTCACCCATTTTCGATTGCCTGAAAAATTCCAATGGATACATCTCGATATTCCGTAGCAAGAGGTAATAATTACGATTAAGTAATTAAGTTTTCAAAGCATAATCTGATCAGCTCTCCTTAGGTGATGATTCCTTCTGCGCACGTTTTGTTGGTTGGTGCAAATCAGGATGAAATTTGATGAAATTTTTCCAAAAACACTTATTTTAGTGTTCTGACAAACTCCACGCAATCTAGTTTCAAAACTTCTACGTTTGCTTTCAGGGAAGTTCTTGCCAATTTTGACAATTTGGCAGCAGTTTCACGGTAATAACCATATGCATTTGAAAATTCTCTTTGTGCTGCATTAGTTTACTTTTTGAAGCAATTTTTTAGTTTTTCTCTATCGTGAGATATAGATAAACAACTTTCTCTCTTTGTTGTTTGTGCAGAAATCAAATAATGCATTTCTACTTTATGCTACACAAACCCTAAAATTAAACTAAAGGTGTCGATTTCAATGTCTCGCTGATGCCAATAATCGGAGGAACGGTCATTTACCAATTGCCATCCCGTAGGCTATTAACATACAAAATGTAGTTTTTGCAAAAACCTGAGCAAATTTTTCCAGTTATTGCGGAGAATTTACTATGCCTGCCAGGTGAATACCGTTACAGGTTCGGTAAATGAAGCTTCACTAGTTGATGCAGTGTCCCTGGATTCGAAGTCTGCTACTTTTAGGAACAACAACACTTTGCCATTCTCCGTATATATCTATTCACTATTATTGAAGGATTGCTTTTTAAGTTGCACGGTTTTTAAGGAAGTTAGCTCTTGTTTCAAGGCTATTACATCCTAATTTTGTGTCGTCAGATATTTTTTGGTAACCTCGAAACATCTCGTGATAGAGGCGTCTCTTAATTCAGATCAACAGAACAAAATTAATAGTCACTTCAATTAAACTACCTAATCAATCTACTTAACTACTAACTAAGGCAGACGCTCAGTTATACGAAACTTTAGCGAAGGTTAACTGATTTAGTTCAAATTGATGAATTAGATGGATAAGAAATCTATCAAATGCGTGCATACAAAATTTGAACAAAATCGCTTATTTTGCAAAAGTTAGGCACAGGGCTGGGTCTGCGTTTGCATCGCCGAATGTTCCTTTCGAAGCTGAAAAGTTAAAAACATCTCTTAGGAAAATGTTGTGATTTGTCCAAATTCGTGTAAGTCCAGCCTAGATTGTTGCTATTTATCAGAACGTAAATAAACCCACCCAGGCTGTGCACTTATTTAAACTTTAAACGGCATGGATTGATGCTGTTGGAAAGTTTGTGGTTCAAGCATAAGATATCAAAATAAACAACACGCAACATTCAAATAACTTAATCATTTCCTTCCTTAGACTCAGTCGATTACTTTTAGCATGAATCAAATCAAAAATTTCAAAGTCAGAAGAGTCATCCAAAATAAATTTAACAATACTACTGTCTTTGTCCCGTAGATAATATTAAAATTCTACCACAGAGCATAAACGTGGCAAACGAACGAAGTTGTAGGGGACAATTCCCAGAAGCGGCTCCTGGTTAAACCAGATGAGGATGCAGCTGATGCTCAACTTCAACCGATCAAGTTTCATTTTTCATTAGATGAAAACGCAGCTGTTATACTGTATTAATATTCGGCTGTATAAAACAGTAAAACTTTTACGCAACTGTTTAGAGCCTTGATTAAAATTTGAAAGTCGTAGGTGAACGAAACATCTGGTGGTACTGAACGAAACATCTGGTGGTACTGAACGAAACATCTGGTGGTACTGAACGAAACAATGGTTCAGGAAATGACTGAAGATTGTAGATGGCTGTAGTGTGAGCAGCATAGGTACGCACAGTTTGAGATGACTCACTGACAGTGGTTGGATCAATAATTGTTAGCCCCTACGCGCGAAGTTGTTCTGTCGATGACAATGTTGTTGTTGCCTCTTTTGTAGTTATATCTGGTGTAGTTATGCATCCAGTAGATATAAAAGTGTCTTGGATTTTTGACGACTCTGCACTTCTTTGACCCCCAGAATAAACGGATTGCTTTTTAAACTCAAGTATTAATGTTGGCGTACCAATTACCAACGACATACGGCTTTCGTTACCCGTTTTGCCACAAGTTCCACTTTAGTAATCCGCTCAAAATTTTAAAATTCTTTGTAAAGTTCACATTGGAACAAGGATATACTTTCGGCCAACATTTGATGGCAGTGCTGAGTCAGCTTTCAAAAAGGTGTGTTCGAGTGGATACGAAATTGGAATTCTGCGAAGCAGTCCCAACATACAGCTGAAACAGTTGAAACATTCTTCATCGCCTATAATATAAGCGAATAGCCTGGAAAATAATACCTTTCTGAATAACTTTCATTCAAAATTACATTCCATTGATTCCATTCAAAATTATCGGTTAGTTGATTTATTAATTGATTATTTGGAAAATGACGATGCCTCGACAATTTAAACCGGAAAAATAAACAAAATCGAATTAACAATATTTGATTAGCAGTTTGTCAATCAGCAATTCAACGTAATGTTGCTTTAACACTATAGTACCTTGAACTTTGACAGCCTGATTTGACATCCAATCATTGAGTATGGAAATCAAGTTTTTGAAATTTTCAGAATTTTTGAAAATATGCCACGAGAGTTTTCTCAACGTGCATTTATAAATATCCGAGACATTGTAGAATATGCCACTGGTCATCTGAATACGTCATTTTTGGCCCAATAAGAAGCAGTTGCCATATAGCACATCAACTGGCCTAGTTGATGAATGAGCGAATTCTCCCAGTTGATCATGATCAATCAGTTTGATTGACAAATCTAAAAACCTGAAAAACCTGATTGTATCGTGGGATCCGATCAAGGCGAAAGTCACTTCCCAACTATTCCAAAGCTTACAATCAGCGGGTCCATCGTTTTTTATTGACTAAGATAGTTTCAAAGCTGCTGTTCCGATCAACAAAGACTTCTGTAGCAGTAGGCCCAGAAATCGGTGCAGCCTTTAACCCGAAACATTTTCTTCTCAAATTCAGACGATGGATTTTCCATCACGACCATACCCTAACTGAAAGACGTTGTGTACTATCGTGCAATAGTTCTATCAAATGTCCGAAAACCCATTCCCCACTCCTGTATCGGGAATCTGTAGCAATATATGAATCATCCTATTTTCATCCTCGTTTCATCCTCCAGAGTATTCGCGTGTCTGCCCTCTGTATAGTAATTAAGCTGGCAGAGGTCTTGCTGTCAGGAGTTAGGACTGCTGGAAATTCTGCAGGTTCCTTGTCCACGTTAGCTTCTTCGCCGTTTGTTATGCTGTGTGGATGGCGGACAGGTCCTTCTACTTGTTTGTTAGACTTGCGACTAGATTCTCACATTATACTCCTCCAATTGTTGGAACAGACTTCAGGTATACTCTGTTAGCATCCTAAAACAGACATATAGAGAAGAGTTTAAGTTGAAATAATGAATAAGGAAATGATTAATCCATTAGCTTATTAAATTAATGAACGAATGAACAAAACTAGGACGTGACACAACAAATTCGTGTGGAGAATAGTGGTTATTGTCCCACTCTTGACATGGCAGTTTTCTTACACGTTCCCTGAAACATAAATCTGTAAGATTACATGTGTAAATACTCGTCATTCCAAATCACGGGTTTGCAAACTTTAACAGTATCGAAAGCGTAGGAGAAAGACCTTTAAAAGATAGCTTTGACTAACTGTTAAGATTGCTGAGTAATTTGTTTGTTTAGGATGCCTACACTCTCAGCATGTATTTTATTTGATATATGTAGCTGCTTTCCTACCAATTCACAAAATCAATAGTTTCAGTACCATTACCGTTGTTCTCCATTACTACATCTCCCTGCCAGTCCTTCAAATTTAATGTCACAGAACTAGGCTTTACAACTGGTTCATCAAAATATGAAACGTATCTTCATTTAAATAGTTAAACCAGTACTGAGCATATAGTTAGCCCGAAAACGACTCCACAACATCATTGATGAGCACTTCTCTATTTATGCTCCTTATTTCAAGTTATCATCTTTTCATGTCTTATCTTCTCTTCAAGTCTACGTCAATCACCAGGCCAATAGGCTGCAAAACAGAACAACCGAAGGTCTACGAAACAATTGGTGGCGGACGAATCTCATAATTTTGCTAACACTCCAGCAATTCATGACAGCCCACAATCATATGCTCCTACGAAATGTCTAATTTGAACGTTAAATCTGGCTCAACTATCAATGTTTACGAATCTATAGATTAAAGCTACTCTCATAAAAATATTATTTTCCTTACATTTCGTTCGGTGCTTGTTGGAAGCTGTTTCTGTAGCTTCACCATCGACGAGCCTGAGGATATTCATTCTATCTGCTATCACACCGATGTAACTTTCTTCATGCGATGATCCTACATTCATGTTCACAAAGTCTCCTTTAACTTTTTCCACGCATTCTGAAATTTATGGTAAGTTGTTCAGCAAGGTTTGAGGATCAATTCGACCTTTTGATGCGTCGGAAACAATTTTTGTAGGTTTGTTGGTAAGTTGAGCGTAATATTCCAAGCGGAATTAGCTGAAAGCAGGACGTCCAACCATAGAAATTTCGACATAGAGTGTTCTGCTATAATGTGTATAAGTTTAGCAGAAACAATTTTTTGAAAACAATTTTGTATGGATTCTAGAATATCATACGTTTCCTATGATACGCAAAAACTCTGCACATATTATGAATTAGTTTTCTAGAGTTTCTACAATAGTTCCTAGAGCATTTCTACAACTAAACGATAAGTACAAACTTGAACTAGCAAAAGAAAGTGTTTTTAATCAAAATACTGAATTTTGAAAGCTGAATTCCGTTTTTTGAGCACTTTTTCAGTAGCTTAGTAATGTGACCTATAAGTTTAAGCGGTGCATTAGAGTCAATGTATATAAAACTTTCGAAGTGTAATACTAACTATCTGATTGCTGCGAATCTCGTGCTGTAATAAAGAACGAAACTTTGGCAGGAATTGCAGTTACGTTGTTCTGCGGAATCTCGCTATAATAGTGTACTCAAAATCTCTTAATAGACGCATTATTAAACTGCTTACGGAATAGTAGTTAAACTTAACTCGTTAGCGCCACGTCTTTGTTGAAAAAAAGCAAGGACGGAGTTCACTAAAATAGAAATTAATACCCAACTGTGTGAAGTTTAGCATATAGGCATGAATGAAAACTGTAAGAGTGGGATAAATAGCAGCATTTGCGTCGCAGCTCTTGAAAGCACATTTTAGATTGCTACCATTTTTAGTACATTTTGACAACAGAAGCTTAATAACATTGTAAAATAACTGTTACCAATCTGTCAAGTTTCATGTTATTGCTCACGGTTGTATGGCCTGGGTAGAACTGTAAGAAAAACTTCGCAAGCTTTCCAATCCAAACAGTCAAAACAGGAGAAGAAGGAGAAACAGTTCTGTTTTGTCGGAGTTAGCAGCTTCTTCAGTTTACAAACCTACCACTGTTCCATGTCTTCCCCCCCAAAGATGTATAGATGATAAGTAATCATATGTGAACTGAAACGTGCAGAACAGTAATCAATATTATTCGTTAGCCATTATGATGTGAAATAAGCTGACAGAGCCAAGCTTACAGCAAACATACTTACATGCATTTCCAAGCTTTTATTTTCTCAAGGTGAACCAACTACTAAGTTTACCATTCAGTTTACCACGAGGATAATTAAAAGCGCTAGTCTAGCATCCGAGTTAAAATATGTGCAGAAGGAGCTTCGGTGTATTTTCATTGCACGCAGCCCACAGATGCAGCTAGTAGTAGCGAGTAACCCGGTGGGTTGACATGTTCCTGTGATTGATTTACAGCTTTATAAACGGTATTATTTCTGCAAACCTTACAGCAAATGGTACACCCCGTTCAATGGGCTCGAATGTTATCAGGCTAAAATCAAGCTCAATGTCTTTGTATGTATCGTATCAAAAATTATATGCAGTAAAATCTGAACAGTACAAGAATTAAGCCATAGTAGTCAGAAGCTCTGCAGAATGTGAGATTTTAGACGGCCAATCTGCATAATCTAAGGGCAATGACAACGGACAACTCAAAGTGCTGAAAGACAAAGATAAGTCACTCAAAACCTCTGAAATATAAAGTTAAATATAAACAGCTATTTGCTTGGCTGTTTAGACAGAGTGATACCTATGCATTCAGTGTGTCCAGGCTGTGCACGAATTGTCTATATTGAAGGTATGCACTTGTCTGGTCCATACCTGTCTTGGAATTGAAAGCAATTACGGTGATGAATGCTCTGAACACACAATGAAATTCCTGAAACATATAACATAAACGCACAGAACAGATTCAAGATGACGTCACAAGCAGCTTTCTGCGCCCAACAACCTCGTCAACGGAAATTGCGGGAGTAGAGTGGAATTTGTTTGCTGTTTCAGTTCACTTAAGGTGGTGATTCCCTTTGGGCACGTATTATTGGTTGACGGTACAAATCAGGATGAAATTTGACGAAACTTTCCAAAATAAATTTTTTTAGCATTCTAACATCCTCCGCGCAATCCTGCTTCAAAACTTCGACGTCTCCGTTCAAGTCAGTTTTTGCCGATTTTTAACAATTTGACAGTAGCTGCATAGCTATGATTGTATTCATTCGAACGACCTTTTTGAGTTCTACATTTTTGCTTTTTGAAGCACCTTTCTAGCTTTTCTCTATAGTGAGATATAGCTGATTTTCTTATTTTGGCTTTAAAAACTTGTCATTTTTGCAGAAATCAAATAATCCGCCATTCCTTGAGTTACGCAAGCCGTAAAATTAAGCTAAGGGCGTCAATTTGAAGGTCTCGTCGAGGCCGATTAGTCGTGGCATGGTAATCTTCTAAATGCTATGCCGTGTGCTGCTATCATAAAAAATGTAGTTTTTGCAAACACATGACCAAATTTTTCCAGCGATTGTGGAGCATTTACTATGCAAGCTAGAGGGTTGACACTTAATGGACGTGTTTTACACAAAAATACCCAGGGCCGCTTTTTTAGTTGCCCCGATTCCTGCTTTCTAGCTAAAGTGGTGGCTTGCCAAAGTTGGGAAAAGTAAACAAAATCCAGGTTGCGCATACATTTTAGCTAGTTTCTTTATAACGAAGAGCGAATTCATAATAATTAAATAGGGTCCCCAGCTATTTAATAGTGGAATCAAATGATGTGGCCGACACCTCACGAAAAAATTTACTTTAGTCTGCAAAAACTGGAAAATTAAATTACTTCGAAAATGCAGTAAAATAATTTCCAAGAATTAAAGTTATGTTCACTGTATTCATTAGAACGAGAATATATTAAGCTCTATTTTGATATAAAAATGGCTTCTTAACTCCTAGGAATGAGTAAGTAATAACGGTTCAAAGCTGATGTCTCCAAAAGAAATCACCACCTTAAGATGCTTACTTGGAATTCCGTAGCCGGCTTTACAACAAGTTCGACAACAACAACATGAAGCAGCATGTTTCAACTTTTATGTAATTCGCCTGGGCTTGCAGTAGTGCTACACCTGACATTATGGAGTCCGATTTTGGCTGGAAAGCAGTAAACTTGTCTCATATCAAAAACTAATCAGCGCAAATCCTTTGTAAAATATATTAGGTAAATATTTTGCGTAAAATTCTTTTCGATTCACAAAATCTAAATATCATACAGTATTTTGACCTTTCATTGGCCTTTCAAAGTACCATGTATATACATCGTTCTTATCAAGGAAATAATTTGCGTCAAAGCTAATATCAAGACTACAGCTGGCAACAACAAGGTTGTGTTTTAATTTTAAATAAACCACATTTTCCTTTAAGCAGAACTGTTATATAAATATAATATTGTGTTTATTTGATCATTAAGTTTAGATCTGAATTCTGAAGCCATGAAACCATACCTTTACGGTGACAGTATTATTAGGTTTGCTCATCAGTCCAAAGTTAATTTACTTCCGTTCCTAGGGGCAGATTTGAAATTCGCTTTGGATCAGTGTATCTCATCACGCCCAGGATTGCCCCAACCCAAAAATTTATTTTGGAAATCTTGACCTTCATTCTTGTAAACATTTTCCTTCATTCTTGGAAGTGGTGCCTTGTAGTGGATTACGACGTGAAGTTGATTGCCAGTACGAGTATCAACCTTATAGCCATTGCGACTGCCAAGGTCTTCGTCAACGTGAACTAATCATTCTTCGCTAGGTCACCCATGTGCTCCACCAGTTGCATTTAAAATTTTGCACCAAACCTTTCAACTGCAGTTTCGATGGAGAGCAAAATTATTATTTCAGTGACATCGTGCAAGAGTTAAGAGGTGCTGCTTTGGAAATTTATAAAGTGTTAACAATTCCAGGTATGGAGTAGTATCATGAAAATGTTATTGAATGTTTTGCTACATTGTACTCAGTTCCCGTCACATGTTCATCGTGGTGTCATTTCATCTCTAACGTTTGACATTTTCTTACCCCGGGTTTGATAAACTTGGTGTCGCGCCATTTCCTGCACAACTTCTTATGGTCATGCTTATGTGAAGCGGTAGTGTTTCGATTTGATCCTTTACTTAAGGTGCTTGTATACGTTTATGCACTGGTTTTTGGAACTCTATAATTTTGTTGCTAATTTTTGGACTGATAAAGGTGATCTCTACATCATTTTAAAGTTATAATGTGTACAGTCGGCTCGTTTTGCAAAACTGGAAAAATCCCTTACTTTTGTGAAACAACTAAATTTGACTAATCGCACAACTTTTCTGACACACACATATGGGTCGTTGATCATTAAACCTCGATTTCTCAAAGCTGTGGAATCAGCCAAAATTTCTTTTTTGCTATTATATAGTGGACACGTGGGCCGAGGGATCTCAATAGTCCAGAAAAATGGTAAAATGCACGGAGACACTAAATTTCGCATCTTTGCACTGAATTTTCTCGGAAAAGTTTTAGCTGACACCAAGAATTGTGTGAATTTGCATCCTACCAAAAATCGTTCGAGTCCGTCGGGTAATTTTTGAGAAATCTATGTTTAAATAAAAAATAGCAGTTTTGCCAAAATATTGGCTATAGCTTAAAGCCAGAAAGTCTGTCTAATAGGCATTCAAACAATTTGCATTTGGAAACTGTATCGATTGAGTATATACAGATTAACATTTAACTTAACATGTGGCAGTAATTTTGAAAAACAGAGTTTTTCGAAAATGGCAATTTGTTGACCCCCAATAGTTTTTTGGCTTCTACTGCCATAACTGTTAGAAATAGCAATAGTTAGTTCAATGGTTGTAAAAGCAAAAATGTCCATTTTCGCGCCCTCTCTCCAGCCATAACAACCATCCGGTGTCTCCATTGACTCCTCGAGAATACGGCCAAAATCAAAACGTTCTTGTCTTTTTTTACCTACCAGTACCTTTAGACGTTGGGTCGATAACTTGTGATGCGTTAAGTTCCGGATCAAATCTCAGGCCACCTTTGTCTAAGCAGCTATCTTAACGGGTCTGAGAACATCCATAACTAATTTTAGACTAAACGCCGCTGTAACGAATTTAAACACGCAGTGGCATGCAAACGCTAATCATCCATTTTAATGCTTTAAAGCATCATCCACAGTAAAAGCTAAGTAAAAGAAAAGAAGACGCAAATTTCAAGGGAGTTACAAATTACAATAAAATTACCAAATTCTAGTTAATCAAGGTTTGCTTCGATCTACTGCCATGCAGACTGATCAGATCTTATCTTCACGGATAGGAGAATCCCCAACGCATGCAACTAAAACTTAACTAAAAGTATATGTATAAAAACGTATTGCTTTGCATTGTTTCTATTTTAGACATTTTCTCTTCGACTGAAATGCCTTCTCTAAAGGCGGCTAGATTTGTTCCTGTAGTCCTGGCATTGGCGGCAGGAGCGGTCTTCCTTGGCAATGGCGGCAGGATAGCACCGTGTTCGTGCGTCACAAGTAGGATAATCATCTACCGGAGCAGCCACGATTGAGTAAACACAATTGACTCCTTTGCCAGTCCCATCCGCCACCTTAACGTGAATGTTTTTAACCGGTCTTTGTCTGTTATTAGAGTCATAGAGGTCATAGAGAGGTATTGGCATTGTATTATTTTTATTGGCATTTCGACCAATTCATGATCATGCATTGCAATGTTTCATGAATAATTTGTTAATTTTATTTATTGTATGGTTTGTCAAAATGTTGCTTTTAAAAAGTTGCGAAAAAATTCATTTGTTTTTGCATCAATTGCCTTTTTGCTAGGAATAATGTTTTTGTTTCAATTGATTAAATTCTGTATATAATGTAGCAATTTGTTGGACACACATTTAGGGTTATGGTCTGTCGTATGGCATTAGCAATAAAACAGGAAAATTGTGAAGCGACCAAAAGCTTTACCTGTTTTCCCATGATTTGAGAAACTAATTTACACTATACGTTAGATTCCAGCAAACAGAATTCAGAGCACCAGAACAACCACTTTTCACAAGAAAACAAATCCAAATGACAGACAAATTAAATAGGATCAGTTAAGACCCCAGAAGAATTACCTTTAATATCCATCTATGATAACATAATATTAGTTCCGGTATATCTGATGCAGGTATATCAATCGGCCTAAACAATAATGCAAATTACAGCATGCACATAATTTTAAATTTTAGATGTGTTGAGAGAGCCTTCTTCGTGTTTCAACAAGTGCGAATGCTATCCTAATATCGGTGTCATTGACTGTTCCAAGCCTTTGGTTCGATTCCCGGATGAACCATTTCCTCCAATACCTGAAAAGTACCAGGTCGGTAACATGTTGGATGATACTGGTTGCTCAATCAATTGCTAACTTAACCGGTGTTCCTGTAATTAATTTCAACTCAGATTGTATGGATAATGTTAGCACATGTCTCTATTACGGCTTGGCTTAAGCAACTATCAATCGAAGTTAGTAATAATAGAATTTGTCGTTCTGTAACCATACTTCCTATCTTAACTAGCGGGATCATATATGCTACGTTAACAGCTCACACTTTTAATCCGAGCATTTCTAAATACTAGACGAATCCGTCATGGTATAGGTAGAGGAACAGCGGATATTGACACATGGCGGGGGATGTCCTCTACACTAAGAACAACAACAGTCATTGACTTTTAAGCTGGAGTAAGCATGCACTTTGTTACTTTTACGGAATTTACAGTAGCTGTTGTTTGTTTAGTGATTTGGACAACAGTCTTTGTACTAATAAGTAGTATTTTACTGCACACGAATTGGCAGCCTAGAATCTTGTTTAAATGGAGCAAACAAAATCCAGATCAGCCGCCTAACATTGAGCGACCTTAGTCCATTGACTTTACATCCCCGACTACAGATTCTGCTGGATACGAGATTCCTAATTTTACTGTATAAGTATAGCGTATATGTATAGCGTATATATAGCGTGTGTGTGTGTGTGCGTGTGTGTGTGTGTGCGTGTGTGTGTGTGTGTGTGTGTGTGTGTGTGTGTGTGTGTGTGTGTGTGTGTGTGTGTGTGTGTGTGTGTGTGTGTGTGTGTGTGTGTGTGTGTGTGTGTGTGTGTGGGTGGGTGGGTGTGTGTGTGTGTGTGTGCGTGCGTGGTTGCGAGTGTGTGTGTATGTGTGTGTGCGTGTATGTATGTGTGTGTGCGTGCATAGTGTATATTTCAACGTGAGATGTGTTCATTGCAGTAATTACAACAACAAGCTTTTCAACTAGCTATTTATGGTATAAAGGTGGTATTCGTGTTAATATTGTCACATGTTGAGAATGGAATCTATTTGACTGTAACAAAGTTAATTTCGACTGAGTGTTAGTCAACCAGATTATTCATTTCAGCTTTGTAATCTAAAATTTTATTGGTTTTGTAGCGATTTCTTCGAAATTGCAAATTCGAAAGGAGCTGCAACTGTTAATTCCTAAAGTTAAGTTCTGATGAGTTTCACGATAATTTAATAGTTAAATACAATCAATACCAATTTTCATTGAACACGCCTCGTGCGGCTTCCTTCCCTTTACCTGAGTCTGACTTTTTGGCTTTTGGATTGGGTGGTGGTGAATGTCCAAATAATTTTATTTGCTTAGTTTTTCGCTCTTTGCCTCAATTGGAGGAGCGCTGCTTCTCGTTTCATGGTGATTTGCCTGGGCAGTTTCTTCTTCCGATAAAGCGGTTAGGACATGGTCCACCTGCCTAACTAAACGCCGACACTTCCCAGCAATATAATATTATATTGGGATCAATGACAAGGGTTGATTCCAAGGCTTGCAAAGATTCTGATATATAATCAAAGCAACCCCGAATAAAACACATTTTCTCTAATCTCAACTAATAGCGAGTTAATTCAGCACAGTCCTATTTTACGCAACTTTTAGTCCCCGCACTGCATCAATTTATAGTTTGTACTCTTTCGGAAAGGTAGAAACTGCAGTTTTTGAATGAACACAAACTCAAACTGCAATTTTTTGCGTTTCTGACTCAAACTTAACCTTAAACTATTTTCGTTCACTGACTGAAACTGTGACTGAATTTATCTTCAGTCACCGACTTGAACTGAAACTGGAACTATAATCGTTTACTGATAGAAGACTACGCCACATTAAAGTCTCTTAATTACACTGAAATTAATTTTAATTTAATAGTGGATGCAGGCACGCAACCAATGAATTTAAAGCATTTTTCGGTAAGGTAATCGCGAGGCAGAGACTTTGTAGTTAAAAGTGATCCGGAAATAAAAAAATCAGTAACTAATACTCATCCATTTTAGAGTTCTAAATAGGGATCTTATTTAGATCTAAAACTGAGCTGTGCTGATATAAACGTAACACGAACTGAATTTTGAAGGAAAAGTCAATTAATTACGAATTTATTTCGGGTTTGTGTTCTAATTGGTCCTTTTCAAGTTTAAGCATGGGCCCGAATTTAAAGTTCAGATTTTTATTCCGCTTATCTGTGCTTTACGTATTAGTGCAGTATGTCTTTCTCAGTCTGTACAGTTGCATTTACAGTAAACGCAATGTAGAATCAAAAACCTATTAAACTCAAAGCGTCAGAGAAAAACACAAAGTAATTCTTCTAAACATTGAACTTCGTGTGCTATGTGCGACCACGCAAAATTTATCATAAAGTAAGTATTAAAATACTGAAGTTGTTACAAAACCGTTTCCAAACTTAAGCAGTGTTACAAATAAACAATGTTGTCTTCAAGACTGACTTTAGAACCTGTTGAATTGCAGTAAAATTTTATCAGGCTGAATCTGTGGCTCGAAACAATGGCTTGATATGATTGTTTCATGGAACCATGGAGCAGTTTTTAAATTTTTTTAGAAAAATTTGGTATGGCTGTTGATATTATTGGTATGGTTGAGTATATTTCTTTCTGTCGTGGGGTGCTGATGAGTTGGCTTTTTTCATTTTTATCAGGCGAAAAGCACCAGGTCGCCGAACGAACCGTCAGATACAGCCAACAACAAAGTCGCCTAACGTCACTGAAATGGACTTTGTCTCACATACATAGAAATAATTTGTTTTTTATGGAAACACTAATCTCTTTGGCTAGGTGTTAGTTTTGATATTTGACTTTCGTAAATATGTGACAAATTAAACTTGCGTAATCTGCTTGCTCTAGTGACGCTAGATGAACAGTGTGAACCAGGTGCTCATGCACTATAACT
>JASAND010000138.1:0-28041 GCA_030248195.1 Trissonchulus latispiculum | reverse complement strand
CCAGTTCCAGGGATAAATCCAATGATCAGTTGAAAGCTTTGGTGCAGCATTTGCCTGACGCTCTTGGTCAGGATGTGTTCAACGTCCTATTTGGTCCTGGAAATGCCTTTTCGCCCATCATTTGGTCGGTCTGTGACCTGTCAATCCTTTTCAATGGCTACATTTGTCAGAAACTTTTGGCAAAAGTCAGCCAGTCTGACCTGCCCGTAAGACGTCGTCCCACTCACCAAATCGTTCCCTATCGATCCGGCTTCGATTTGGTCGATCCGCCGAATGCAACGGTTCAGTCGGTTACCGCTGACGAGGACGAGTTGATCCTAGACAAGATTTATCGCCGATTTACCCTCGCCTGTACGGGAGGTACCCATCGATATATTGAGTGGGAATTGAAGTGATTTTTTGACGTTTATACCAATTATTTTTAGGTTCCTTTTATGAGTGTTTTGGGGCGAGGAAGCAAGTTTCTATGAAAATTCTTTATCCGTTAATGTCGTCTCTGCCGTTTTCAGCGTTTTAATTAAATTGTAGGAACTAAACCTAGCTAGCTAGATGCATTGCACGATTGGACTAACTGTTTGTTGCCTAATGTTTGGGGAAGTTGGTAGTCAGTTACGCAACCTTTGTGAATCTCTTTCTTTTACAGTGTCCATTCTATTGGCATTGTTGTCATAATTTTCCTGTTCATAGTTTCTGTGTTTTTTCTGTTATTTTTTCATTCGGTTTCTAGAAGTGGTAAAGTTCACTGTCTCTAATCTCGCATTGCGTAATTTTTGTTAGCAATTGATTACCACTGTCGTAGTTGATGCCATAGTCATGTAAATACTTACTGTATTGTTTTTTTCTATAGCTGTCCAATCCTGCGCGGTGATGTTGACCGTACTTACCTGGACGTAGTCATTTCAGATACCAGTCTTACCTCTGTCTGTTGTCTATCATGCAACACATGTTTGTGGCTGCTTGGCAGCTTTTAGAGTTGTTTTGCATTTTTGTTTCAGTTCTTGTTTTGTTGTTCGTTTCTGGCTTTTTCTATTAAAATGTCGGTGTTTTCGTTTCATTTTCTGGAGGGTCTTGAGGTTGAGGTCCACTAAGAGCATACTCTTAAAGACTTCTTCCATGACGAAATAGAGCAAAGTGAAAAGAGTACGTATGTCCAAGAATGGGGATCTGAATCCTCAGACGCTGCTTCTCACAGATTTCAAAATCCCATAGATTTCATCTCATAGATTTTATAATTAGACCGTATCAGTGTAACCATTACATTTACATGTTTCTATTTAGTTTTTGGACAATTTCCAAGATAGGTTATTAACATGTCTGAGGGTCTTCTCATGCGCGAGTTAATCGAGCTAAACTTGAGTAGTGGTTTCTTACTGCGCTATAAGCGGAGGATCATGTCAAGTCTAGAGCTTCCAAAAAATAAAGCTCTAGCCTCTGCATTTCCGCTTGGTCAATTTATCGAGACTGCCAAGGTGTAGCCGCCCGTCAGATGGTGCCACTCCAGAATCTCCATTACTGTGGACGTAATGGAATTTCTGATAGCCTTACAGAACAACTGGGGTAATTGCTATGGAAATTATTCAGTGTCAGCATCACCCTTCCCTCAAAAATGCATACGTTCTAGAGGCTGGCACTACTCCTAACCGGAGCACTGACTGGGGTGATGATGTTGTGAAAAACATTTTCCATTGGATTAACTTGTTTGACGCATGCCTGAGCCTCTCATAGAAGTATAGTGTTTAAGGTTGGCAAAGACCTTTGCTTAAAATACAAGGAGACAAGTTTGTTCTACAATACTATACTTTAACAAACTTCTGTACCGTATTATGCCAAACAGTGGCCCACCCAATAAAACGCCCATGGGCGTTTTTTCGGGGGGTGGGCGCTTTTTTGGATTTCTCAATGCTCACTTTCATGACTTCATGACACACTAAAACATTGTGAATAAAGTTGTTACTGTTTAAGCTATTGTAAGGCTTAATTAATCTTCGGTTCTTTGGATAGACATATTATGAGCAACTGATACGTGCCGAGCAGCTTGTCAGTAGAAATTAATCGAAAATTGGTAAAGCTGTAATTATAAGAAGGTTTCCAAAATATAGCCCATGGGCGTTTTTTCGGGGGGTGGTCGCTTTTTTGGATTACAAAAATCAAATCCGAAATTGCCGATTCCGAAAAAACGCCCACTGTTTGGCATAATACGGTAAGCACAGCAAGGAAGTCCGCGAAGAAAATTAACTTAGCTCTGTGTCTGCCCTCTCAATGTACACGTGCCTTATCCACACGTTCACAATGCAGAATTGCAAACAATGCTCTTTGTAGCATGCACTCAGCAAAATATACGCATGAGGATAACATAGGAAAAGGGTAAGTAAGTTTAAAGCAACATTTCGTGCAATGCTGAAGGAAACCTTTGTAGCAACCTACCTAGTTGAGTGTTTTGAGTGTTTTATTGGTTCTTTTTCGATGTAACTACGTAACAACTTGCACCAGAAACAAAAAGGTTTGGAAAGAAACAGAGGCCCTAAGACATTTAGATAGAAACCACATATTCTACATCCTGGTTTCTAATCATGGCTCTGGTAAACACATACCTACCTATATAAACAAAAACAATGTTCCTATTGATCTTTACTTGCACCAGAATCTCAAAAATTAAATTCCTGCCGAAAGAAAGACCTGGAATAACCTGCTGGTGCATTAATCAGGGTCTTAAATCGCTCTTTCATCTTTATGAAATTAATCAAAAAATTGACATACTTATATACATTCATTGGATAAAGCACCTGGAAAATGGAAGAAATTATGCGAAACTAAAGAATTCCGTGGCTTCTGGAACTTTTCGAAATTGTAGTGTAATAACTCGTTAGTGCGTATTAGAGGCCTGCATTACGGCCCGCGGGCCGACGGCCAAAGTTCACGTTCCGGGCCGGGCCACGGACCGAGTTTCCGGCCTGCTCCCATTATTTTTGCGAGATTTTACTGATGAAAAATTACTCAAATGTTTACCTTGAAAGATTTTTGTGCTTCTTGATTATATTTTGTACACCATTAACACTTCTTTTCAGGAATTAGTTTCAGCATTGTCATTTCATCAATGTTACTGTGTATTCTGTTTAAATTAAATAATCGATTAAGTTGTTAAAGAAATGCTGGATATCCTTCAAATTTTAGCGTTATCTCTATAATCAGTAATGCTTATGCCCATTTCTTGATTCGTGAAAAAGTACTCAAAAATTATAATTTCAGATGTTGTCCAGCACAACGCTGTGGTTCAAAACATTCGGAACAAGCACTTCAAACTGTTAAAATTTGGAAAACGTAATTTAAACTGTTCATTGTAAAAGCTTATGCTGGAAGTTAATGTCAAATCTCTCAATTGATTGACGCAATTTTTGCGATAGCAACATAGAAACTTCAAACTGAATTTCAATAAATTTGGAATTTTTTGAAATTTTGCACCTTCTGAAAAAATAAAAAATTTCGCGGGCCGGGTCGGGCGGGCCAAAAACTTTGACGGGCCGGGCCGAGCGGGCCGAAACCTTTCACGCACGGGCCGGGCCGGGCGGGCCGAGAAAAATGTTTCACGGGCCGGGCCGGGCCGTGCCGCAAAAATGCGGCCCGTGCAGGTCTCTAGTGCGTATCCTTAACCGCACTTAACAACAGCGGCAATACAAGGACAATAATAATATGGCAATCCATAGTTGTGCCCTTCCTTAACGAAGGGGAAGTTCTCTGCATCTTCACCGTAGTGTTGTTTCAGTAGCCGATTTTAGTTTCAGTTTCAGTTTCAGTCGGTGGTTCGAAATAATTTCAGTTTCAGTTTCGGTTTCAGTCGGCTGGCCAAAATAGTTTCAGTTTCAGTTTACGTTTCAGTCGGCAACGTAAAATAATTTCAGTTTCAGTTTTAGTTTCAGTCGGAGTTTCAGTTTCAGTTTCAGTTTCAGTTCGCTTTAAAAACAACGGTTTCCAGCTCTCTGAGTTAATATAAAGCCCCATTTAATGTTTATTCATCCTCGCTTACAGCAATGTTAACAGAATCGAAGTTCAAAACCTTAAAATTTTCAAGATTTAAGGAAAGACTGAAACTAATTTCAGTCCGAGTTTCAGTCTTTTACCCAATATAGTTTCATTTTCAGTTTCAGTTTCAGTCGGCTGCCTAAAAATGTTTCAGTTTCAGTTTCAGTTTCAGGTCTCTTCTCAAAATAGTTTCAGTTTCAGTTTCAGTTTCAGTGACTGAAACTGAAACCTGTACAAACTGAAACCTAGTTTCAATTTCAGTTTCAGTGACTGAAACATCACTACTTCACTGCCTTAATGTTTTGCTCTTTCTCATACTAACATTTGGGCGCTTCGCTTTGAGCACATTTAAAAGGACGGCGAACTCTTGGAATCGATTTTATAACTATCTGCTTGATATTATTAGTTTTGCCTTATTATTGGTAACTATAGTCTAGCAAACTTAAACTGGACCAAAAGAGTGAATTTTGTGGAGAGTTTATTATTCAAGTTAGGTATGACAATGTATATATTTTCTGAAAGCTCAGAAATCAAAGATTTCAAAAATTTTTTAAAACTATAATTTAAATTCAAAATTTTATGAATTTTAAAAACTGTAGGAAAAGAAATAATAAGCGAAAAGTAGTCGAGTTTGGTATCAAATTAAAGGTCCCCTTCAGGGGCCGATGTTATCAAGCATCTCAACCCTGATTGAAGCGTCAACCCGGGCTGAGATTGGTGTTGAAAACTTCGACTCAGTGTTATCAAAACAGGGTTGAATAAACCCGGGTTGAAACAACAGGGTTGGGGTTGAAATTGGGGTTGCGTTCCAACCCAGTGTTATCATTATATTTGGGTTGAAAATTTGGGTTGGTTTTCGGGTTGAAATGGCTAAATCTCAACCCTGCTCAGTGAGGAGGGATGAGATTTCAACCCGGGTTGAAACAACAGAGAAAACACTTTACTTCTAATTTTACAATAAAATTTTTTATATTTTTAAAAGAACATTTAATGGTACGTATATGTATTATTTTTGTTCTTTGGTCTTTTAAAGTAAGTTTAAAATATATATCTCATAACTCCATTGGTGATATATGAGGATATTATTGAAAACAAAGTGATTTATTTAAGCTTTGTTTCAGCAAGCTTATGCATTACTTTTTTCCACTACAATCACTGTTTGCTTGGTATTTTGCCATTTATGATAAGCTAGCGTAACTGTGGCTAGAGCCTCTAAGAAAGGCTACTTTAGTGCTTTCTGAAAGTGGGGTTGAAATCTGGGTTGAAAACTGGGTTGAATCGGGGTTGAAACTGCTCAACCCGGGTTAAGCTAATCCAACCCCAAAAAACAATGATAACATAGGGTTGAGCAGCGGGGTTTAGCCAGCCCGAAAATTTTAGGGTTGAACCCAAAAATGGGTTCAACCCGGGTTGAACTCAACCCGACTTTGATAACATTGGCCCCAGGAGAACACGAATATGTATACATTAAGTGGATTTGGGGCGGCATGTGGTTCCAGCGGGCCCATACCCCAAAACATAAAAGTTGCTCCGGTCGCTACAAATTTGCGCTCTTTTGAAATCTCTCATCACGCTGAGTGAAAGTTATAATTGGGTCATCGCTTAAAAATGCTGTCTGTAAAAGTTATTCCTCTGTAAACCCCATAAATGGGTAGTTTTAACAATTTTGGAGGGTTTAGTCCAGGCTAGCGAAAGCTGTGAGCTGAATGAAATCAAGACACTGGCCGAGGAGCCGACACGGCGGCACTTTTGAAGTTTGTTTAAATTAGCTTATTTTACGCTTGCGTCAAGATCCGAAGTTACAATTTTCCAAACTTGTGTATGATGATGAGACGCAAACTGTTGCCTACTGGCTTGACTTGATTCAGCTCACAGCTTTCGCTAGCCTAGATTAAACCCTCAAAAAGTGATAAAACTCACCATTTTTTGGGTTTAAAGAGTAATAACTTTCACAGACAGCATTTTTGAGCGATGATCGAATTATAACTTTCACTCAGCGTGATGAAAGCTTTCAAATGAGCCCAAGTTTGTAGCGATCGGAGCAACTTTTATTTTTCGGGATATGGGGTTGTTGGAACCACGTGCCGCGCCAAATCCACATAATTTATACATTTCGTGTTTCCCTGAACGAGACCTTTAATTTGATACCAAATTCGACTACGTTTATTATTATTTCTTTTCCTACAGTTTTTAAAATTCATGAAATTTTAAATTCTAAAATTTTAAAATTTTTTAAAAGTTTTCAAATCTATGATTTCTGAGCTTTCAGAAAATATATGCATTGCCATATCTAACTTGAATAATACACTCTCCACAAAATTCAGTCTTTTGGTCCAGTTTAAGTTTGCTAGACTATAGTATTAGCTTTTGAATTTGATGCTTTTAGAAAGGAAATTTTTTAATGTTTACAAATGTTTACACAGCTTTAAATTAGAGTTGGGGCCGGTTCCAATTTTCAAAACCGGTTCCGGTTCCGGTTCTAGAGTACCGGTTCCGGTTCCGGTTCTAAAGTTCCTTCCGGTTCGGTTCCGGTTCCGGTTCCGGTTCCGGTTTTAGTGGAACCGGTCCCAACTTTACTTTAAATGCTAATCGGTTGTACGAGATTTGGACTTTGATTCGGTTTGACTATTTAGAGTTGGAGCTTTGTTTTGACGAGCAGTTCTTCAGTTGTGTTCTTGCTTTCTGAAGAGTGCAGCTTTTGCCTGAATTCGAGCAATTTGCCTGAATACAGCGCGTTATTACAGCTGGCATCCGATGTTGGACTCCAACCTTCAACCCCAGTACTCAGAGGCCAGAGTCTCTTTAATTCGATCTGTGGACAATTGGAATGGTTTGCTCTATCCGACAAATCCTGTACCTGTAACCATTGAACCGCGCACTTTGCAGAATACTCGGAATTAGGTTTCCTAGTTCGAAAGAAGCATGAGCAAACATATTAAACAGTTGTACGTTTGACCCGGAAATTACTAGTTTACTGTGTTTTAGTTTTTGTCTATTGATTAGCCGTGTTCGATCAAACTCCGAGCAACCTAATACCAGGTTTTCTTTTTCGGTACGTTTTTATAATTAGCTATTTCCATTAGTAATTTGTATTAGCTATGCTGTTAACAAGGAAAATTTTTAATTAGGATGTTTAGACTATTTTAAAGGTTTAACCTTAATTTCGAGACATATTTAAATATTTCCAGAAAGTTGAAATTTTGTCTCGAAATGCTTGCTAAAAAGTTGGAAAATATTCCCGGACAAATCTTTAGCAGATGTGCAAAATTTCGAGACATATTTTGAGACAAATGCCAAACTTTCGCGTCTTTTTTTCAACCTTCCCAGAACCTGCTGCACTTGCCGTGGAGTTTAACGTGACATAGCCATTAATCGCTTGTTCGAGATTTGAACTTTGATTCTAGGAGACGTTTTGGGTTCTAGTTTTGTTTTGACGAACGACCTATTCTGGTTCTATTCTTGTTTTGTGCAGTTGTTGCCTGAGTTGGAGCAAAGCGGTTTGTTGCAGGTTCTGTAATCTGTGCACAAAGTTTGTCGGGAACAATCAGTGCATTGCAAGCCTGAGTCTTGGTTTGCTTTTTAAAGTTGTGTTGTGCATGAATTTGAGCAGCATCAACTCTGTGTAAGAAGGATGTGCGATGTAAGGTAAATAAGAGGACCCAAAGCCAACCAACAAACCTAAAACGGTTCGCACGTCAGCTGGTGAACACGCACGTCGGGTACTTACGGGAAAAGCTGGGCCAGGTTGACTGAAAGTTTGTGGTTTTCAATCAATGTTGATAAATTGCTCTTCAATCAAGTTTGCAAGGCAGGAGCGCTCTTTGGGTCTATTATTAAGCGCTCTTGCTGAAACTACAGGTACTATGAGAACCATGCTCTGCCATAATAGTCTTTAATAAACCATAAAACAAAATAACGTAAGGATAATGGACCAAAGGATAATGTAAGGCATACATGAAGCAAATGATTAGAAAGCCAATTAACTATAAGCAATTTTCACAAAAGTAAGACAAATATAGTGTCAATAGATTAAAAGCTTATACAAAGTAAAGTGTACTTTTCCAATTTTTGGAGTTTAAAAGCGATTTTCAAGCATTTCATAACTACAATGTAACATAAATATAACTTCTTAATCCCAATTAAAACAAGAAAAATTATTCTTTCCAGCTAAAAGGCGTTGCTACAGTTTTAACTTATAACTGAAGTTATAACTTCAGTTTTCACAGGCGCTGCTACCGCAGACATAGTAGGCCAACCTACCCTCTGTTCCTTTTAGTTTGCACATCCACAGAGGACAACCGGCATTTTTACAGTCTTCCGTGGTGTAGTATTCACCTTTGCTGACTGGAGGTTTATGACAGTAATAACGGCATTGTTTCCCAACGGTATGATAAACCCGCGTGCACTTTCGACACCCAGAAGCACGGCAGTCAGCGTATTCGGGATATCCTTCATATTCTAATTTATTATTATTACAGGACTCGTTCTGAGCACTGCTAAACTGACAAAACCTGATCAACATCACAGCAATCAAATAGAAAACGGCAGATTTTGTATCACTTAAAATCAGCATGATTCAGTATTGTATTGGGCAGAAAATGATTGATTGAAACTTGGCTAATCTGGAAGAATACAAGTAACCCACTCAAAACATTTGAACGAGTTGAGCTCAGACAGGTGCATTCGGTGAAATTTTGGGGAGCAGTGGAAGGAGCAGCAAACTTTTATTTCAAAACAGCCGGGAAAACCGAGAGTCTGGGGAGGGTGAGCTACCCCTTTAAGGAGGGGGGCAGAAGTTAGAAATGTGGAATTGGTGGAATTTTGTATCACTGATTCGCATTTGGTTTTGCAAAGGTAGGCAAGGAATTCTAATTAAATATTCACATGACATATAAAGTAATGGAAGAACAAAAGCGATCTTTTACTTTAAAATTCAATTTGAGCTTGTGTTATCAAGCTGTGAAATGATTGATAGTATGTGTAGTTATAAATATATTGAGCGTGTACTTAATTTTAGTCATTCGTGAAATCGAAACTTATTGCTAACTGATCGGAAATATTTTGCTCAAGTCTTTGCTGAAGCCTGAAAGACTGCACGTAGTGGGTTTTCAGTATCGCGTCACAGCATATTTATCTATAATAGGTCTTTTTCCATCCCTCAAAGCACTGAGAATCAATGAAAACCACTGAGAACACATCTGAGAATTAAAGCTAACACTGAGCCTAGATTTGGATTGAATGTACGGTACATCTATACTAGACACTAATTTTTCCTTGGCATAGGTCGGGTTATATACAATCACTTAATGAATTTGGCGTGTGTGAAGCTTGCAGATTAGAAAATATGCTCAGCTACTGCAATTACTTGACAATTTTACTCATAGCATCTAAAACAATTTGTCATTCTGTTCTAACCGAAACCAACCCAGAGCAAGTCAGAGAACGTGATCCTGCTACTGGAACCGAACAGATAAAACAACATATTCCTTCAGCGTTAAATTCAACCTTCAACCATAAAAGCAAGCTAGCTAAAGGCGCACTGGAAGATTTAAAGCAGCAGGCTATAACGTGCCCAGTGTGCAAGTGCACAGTACAGCTACGCATATATACAATAAGTAATAGAGTCAGTGATCGCAATCGCTACTCGCGCGCAGAATCAGCGACTCTGCAGTCTGCACGCACACGAATGGCAAGATGATTCTGAGCGGTACTGTAGTTTCGGTGCTCACATGCAAGGAAGGATAAAATTGGCTCGTTTATCCCAACCTGCAAGCAAAGGGGTTAAAATCCATGGAGTTAAATTTAGCTCAACCCCTTTTCGCGCGCGAGTTAAAATTAACTCCTTATACTCTGCAGTAACTTTCTCCATTAAGCAGTGGTTTCTTACTGCGCTATAAACGGAAGATCATGCAAAGTCTAGAGCTTGCAAAAATACGGCTCTAGTCTCTGAAAGTCCGGCTTTGGCAATTTATCGCGACTGTCAAGGGCATCGACGAACATCCTCAAATTTTCTCAAACAATTGGCGATTTCTATATGTAAAAACCTTTAGCAATAATTTTTAGAAGTTCTTTGGGTCTATGCAAAGTTCCAAGTGACTGGAAAATTGCAAAAGTAGTTCCCATTTTCAAGAAAGGAGACACGTCCTTAACAAAAAACTATCCTCCCGTCAGCTTATTGGTAAGGCTGTAGAAATATATGGAATCTTTGATAGCTGGTGCTCTTGTTAGCCTCCTGATAAAAACAATTTTATTTCTAAGAATCAACACGGCTTTCTATCTAAACGATCTACTGTAAACCCAACTTTTAATGTTTAATGTTTAAATGATTGATGATAAATGATATGGCTATAGATAAGGGAAATTGCATTGATGTCATCTATATGGATGTTGCAAAAGCATTTGACAGTGTGTCTCACGTGAAGTTACTTGAGATACTACGAGCCCTGGGCGTTCCTCCAAATTTGGTTTTCTTGGTTGAGTGACTACTTAAGTGAAAGGTCACAGTATGTTGCCGTAGAAGGGTCCAAATCAGGTCTTAGGGATTCTATGTACCTCAGGGGTATCACAGGGTAGTATTCTTGGCCCTATCCTGTTTCTTATATACATTAATGACTTAGAAACGTTTGTAGAGGGATCTTGCTTCAAACTATATTCTGATGATTCTAAATTATATTTGAGTTTTGATTTCCCTGCTTCATGTATTCTATTACAAAATGATTTAAATAACATATCATTATGGTTTAAGATGATGCAGTTATTTGTTGCAGTAACTAAATGTTGTGTACTTCATATTGGCAGTAGTAATCCAGGAGTTGATTATGTGTTAAATGATCAGTTTCTGGACTCGGCACCATTTATGCGTGATTTGGGCGTAACCATACAAGAAGACTTGAAGTTTAATAGACACTGTTTTGACACATCATCCGCTGCTTTAAAAAAGTCAATTTTTCGCTGTTTCGTTTCGAGGGAGTCTAAATTTGTAATTAGTTTATACCACGCTTATGTTAGATCTGCTTTGGAATCTGCCTCGGAAGTGTGGTCTCCGTATCTAGTTCGGGATATAAATATTATAGGAAACGTTCAACACAAGTTTACGAAACGGTTACTGGGTATGTCTGGCTTATCTTGCAAACGACGTCTAGATAGTTTAAAGTTGCATATTGTGTTCTTTTCATGATTTCTACTAATTTTTTTGTTCTTTTGCATTATCTAAAATTTGTATACTCTGGCAATTAAATACATACATACATTACATACATACTGATTCGCAGTCCAACGGTCACGTGACTTACAATATCGGTTCTGATGGCCATGTAACTACGTACACCGGTATTTATTTTCTTAATGGACACGTCGGGCATCAATGAGTTGGTGTAAAATCGACATGCCCCGCTTTGAAGTTGTTTTTCGCTTATTGTTTTAGTTACATGGAAGCTTCATTTTTAAATAATTAATTTCTATTGAAAGACTGTTAATACGGTCGCTCGGTTTATTCTCTAATCATGGAGCAGAGCAGACCACTCAAGCAGACGTACACGTGAGTTGCAGCGTAAAAAAGTCAAAACCAGAAGGTTTATACTTGAAAACCAATTATTTCTGGAAATTAAGTTGTTGCTGATTCCATCACCATACGTGATCAACAATACGTGATTATATCAGTGTATGGTCATGGTGCTACTGCATTCTGTAATTTTTATGTGACATTTTTACATTTTCGTTTAGGCCACAGTCCAGTCCGCAAACCACGGAATCCAAAATGTCAACTTTACATCCAGCAATGGAAATGTTTCAGGAGCTACGGCTCCACCATTCGCGAATAATGCGACGTGAAAATTCTCAAATGAGGAACGAAACTGAAAAAACATACAATCTTTTGTATTTGCCTGAACACTGTATACTCTACATACATACAAAAGCCGTTGTATAAATGTCCTTACCTCGAACGTTACCAACAGGTTGAATTGGTCAATGTTCAGTTATTAGGCAGGAAAGGGCCAAACTGAGTAGCAATTTGTCCTACAATCATGGATAGTTAGGGATGAAATGGGAAATGTTGTGCGAATGCTTAATTGTAAAAATGCAGAATTTAATGTTTAGATCGTGTGAAACTGCGTTGTATTTTGGTGTAATTGGTCGTAACTGGAAATTAGGTTTGGATAAGGTTAGGGCTGTCTAGGGTCACGGGGACCTCGAATTATGTCGCTAGGGTTGCAGGATCCCCGGTCATCTGTGTAAAGTCAGGATGAGCTGCATCTATGGGATCCAAAACTAGCCGATTATAACTGATTTATGGGCAACTTCACACCAGAAATCGCCGCCTTTGTGAATTATAGCAAAATAATGTTTAAAATAACGTGAAACTGAGCATTAGCAGTTACATGTTCCGTATTATACTACCGATCAGCGGATTAGCGGTTTTGTTGACTTTTAACTAAGGGGTCTATTTCTTTAAAGATTAAACGGATTAGATTAAAATTAATCCACATTAAAGAAACAGCTAGCAGGATTAAACGGATTAAATTTTAATCCTGCGAGTTAAACGAGTTAAACGAGCTACTTTTAATCCGACCTTTAATCCTATTTCTTTAATCATGCAGGATTAAAATTTTTAATCCACCCCTATTTCTTTATTACTTAGCAGGATTAAAAATGAGAGAGTTAATTTTAATCCGACCGCCGTAATTTCTATTTAAAGATTAATTTTAATCCGTTTAATCCTGCAGGCTACTTTTGAACTGATTTTTAATCCCCGTGTTGCTACCGAGGTTAAACGGATTAAAAACAAAAACAGTGAAACGTAGAACTAAGAAAATAGCCGGGACTCTCATTAGGTTAATTATGCAAATCAGATTGTGCGGTTTCGAAAACAAAAAGAAAAACCGATCATAAAGAAAATGACATTGACTCACTTGGAATCGAACCCAGGATCTTCGGATTTTGAATCCGACGCCCTTGCCAGTTGAGCTATCGAGCCATGACCAAACTGTGCATAAGTTAGCTTATGTTCTGTTACGTTTTGTGGCCATACTTCAACTACGATTTTCTCTTGATTAACTGAACAGTTTGATCTGTTGAAAAAAGAAAAATGTTCAGTTTTTCAATCTCTACAAAACTTCAATTCAGCTTTAACCCATTTAGCAATCATTAAACTATTTTTGTTTTTTAACATTATGTAAACGCACTTGACTGTGAAATCCGTGTTAAACATGCCTACGCACTTCAAACTTTAATTGCAGTTTTCTCAGTAATTACTGAACATTTTTGATTCCTGTAAAGGGCAAAAAGTGTTCAGTTTTGCGAGCTCTACAAGATTATGTAATTTTTGTTCAGATTCATTTTCATCAAAATTTCACTAAATTTATATGCTAGTTTTGAAGATTTGGAACATGGCCGAGTGAATGGGTGGATGTTCGTACGACCAACAGGCGTGGCTGCCTGAATTGTCAGGACCGGATCGAGTAGCGGTTCGGGACATCACCTATGGGCTTTAGATAGCTAGGAATTTAGATGAGGAAGCAGTTCGGTATGTCGGTAGGTCGATAGGTAGGGAATGCGTAGAAGGCCTGCTGAGACAGAGAGTGACTGAGTTTTTTGTAATTTTTGCATAAATCAGGTAAGAAATTAATTATGTGCAAAAGCTCACTCTACAGCACGAAAATTAGATAGTTGATTACATACATTAACATAGGGCCAGGTCCTGGGGGGGGGCTTGTCCTCCAAAAATATTTAGGGGGTTTGTACCCTGAACAAAAATTTTCAGGGGGGCTTGCACCTCAAGAATGAATTTGTAAAATTTTTCGAAAAATTAACGCTAATTTTATTAAAATTTGCAATTTCTTATCAAAATTTGCAAAACTCTTCAATTTTTGGAAAAAAATTTCAAAATTTTGCCCGCTTTTCTCGATTATTAAACATATAGCTAAAAAATTCCGGCGAAGCCGGAACTTTTTTGAAATTTTACTGCACGAACATATAGGGACACACATAGCATATAGGTATCGGTTAAGCAAGAGTAACGGAGGCAGTGTAATTAGGTAAAAAGAGAAAGAATGGAAGAATCTAGCTGAACACGAGTGACCTTGTCCCGAAATCCAAATAAATCGGTAATAATATCCTAAATTAGGATAATATAGTTAAATAGAATGCAGTAACTGGCAACTCTGGTACAATGAACTACTGCACTGTACTGTAACCACATTGGTTGAGTTAGTAAATTGTTATATTTTAATCAATTGTCTACATAGTCGCCGTCATTTTGTCATTATTAATCATAATCACTGTAATCGTCTCAATTTTAACCAAATAGTTTATGTGCTCGACTCTGAGTAAGGCGCGATTGCCCTCAAGTTACGGCGCGATTGTCATTCAGTCATCCAGTTCAGGGATGGATCAGGACCATTTCATAGTAAGTTTTCCCTGGATCAGGAGGATTAAGAGTTGGTGACCCAAAGATCTATTATCTGCCAGCAGCGATCAATTGGAAACAAGTGCTGGCCCCTCTTGCTAATCTGCTGCTATCTAGTGCCACCAAATAACTCACGAAGAATACCCCACAAAGGTTGGCAATACGGAATTCCTGATTTTGGCAAATCACCTTTCAGGAATCCGGTATCTAAGTCTGCTTTGCTAAGTGGACGCACGTCCCTTCCGTGTGATTAAGTCCAGAGTGAATCGAGTCTGAGATTTCACTAACTTCATTACAAATATGCTACAAAAATGGTGAACCTTGTATTGAAGAAAGAAATGCACAGACTGCCAATTTGTACCTCGGCATTTCTTTCTTGCAACGCTTTCTGGGATGCCATGCAAGGGCGTTTTTTTTCAATTTATGGTTTCAAACTTTTTTCGTGATTTTTATAATATTAAACTTTTGTTAAGCTCTCAAATTTGCATAAATCAAAAACTGTAAAACTTGACCCTGCATTACGCTTACTTATACATTTGTTTGTTCGAGCTTTGAGATACTGTTATTCAGCCGCCAATAAAGACAACGTTCTGAAAAGCTGTACCGGTCCCTGTAGTCGCAGTAGTCAAGCACTCAATTCTTCGAACAATGCTCATTACCAATATTTGACACCAGCTAACGTTCCTAAAAGTTTGAAACACATTGGTTGGGCTTTGAGAAATGTATTTAGGAGATTCGTTTTTACAGCCACGCCGCTATTTTAGGGGCAAATTTTTCTTTCCATTTTCTTTTTCTTTCTCTAGTGAAAGAAGAAATTTGGACCCCATTTTCTTTTTCTTTATTTAAATGAAACAGAGTCATTAGGCTGTCTCAGGTTTCAACTGTCAGTCAATATTGCATAAGCAGTCCAACCTAGTGACCCCTTGCGAAAGGACTCCTGCTTGCTTTAGTAGTGTGGCCTGTGTTATTAATGCATATGTTTCAAATGTAAGTAGCAGCTGTCAATGTAGCCGAATGAACTATGAAACTAAAAAAGCCGCTTTTCTTTCGTTTCTTCTTTAAATTAAAGAAAATTGAAGCTAAATTTGTTTTCCTATTTATTGATTTAAAGAATTCTTCTCATTTTCTTTCTTTTTCTTTCCTCTAAAATGGTGGCTGTAGTATTAAGATAGCGACTCCTTAAAACTGTCCAATACATTTGCATTTGTGGTTTTGTTTTTGTTGTAAGTTCTTTTATTGTTCCAATATTCTCGATGGATTGCACTGTTTTGGGTATTTAGGTGCAAGGGAAAAGCTGACTAACCTACCAGTCATATTAATCATGTAACTGAACACTAAAATATCGGTTTGAAATTTTTTCAAAAGAAACTATTAGTTGGTTTCCATCGGTGAACTAACATTCGCAAATAATGACCCTAATATGAAGTCTTGAATTGTGGAGTTAAAACAGAGTATGTTATGTTTCCAGCACTTATCTCTACCCTATATAAGCTTAGAACGTTTGATGTCTCTTGTTATTAGTCGTTGGCAAAAATCAAGCTTATTCCTAAATCGTTTACTTTTAAGTTTAACTGGATTCGTACGGCTGCTTGATACGATACGACTCAACCAAGTTGCCAGAAGGAGTATCAAACAGTGGTCACTTTTGGAATAAAGATTGTCGGTTGAATGGCAGAAAATTGTTGTAGCTCATGACTCATACAAGCATATTAACTGTGCAGAATGTGCAAACTGTACAGAATCTGGACTGTTATACGTGTGTGAAACTGTGAAAAATCCGGAAAATAATGAAATTGGCCATAAAAGTTGCCTCCCAGTAAACATGTTGATGTTTTGACTTTTCTCTACGCTATCATTGTGTAAATACACAGTAACGAACTTGTTTTTTGTTAGTTTATCGACTTCATTCTGTTTTCTTCGCTTTCATTATGCCTCCCAAAAAGGTGATTTTGAAGCCATGTGGATCATTGTGGATCTGCAGTCCGTTTGGACACGATCCAATGCTGCAAATGTCTGCGATTCATACACTATGAGTGCACAATATTGTCCGCGCCCGACTTGAACCAAACTATTAATGATGTTAACTCTAATTTTGCTTGTCAACTCAGCTATCCAATTTTGACCCAACAGGAAAAGCTTGACTTTGCTACTGCTGCGGGAAGCCAAAACCGTTTATTCGTCGAATCCGGTGCCTCGAGCGGTCTCAATTTGCCAAATACTACTCAGACGGGTATTACCTTGAATCCTGATCACTTAACGGAGTTGCTATCTACTGACCCATGCTGCTGATGATGCTGCTTTAAAAGCTTCAACGGAGCTAATTAGTGAATTATTGGAGTGTAAAGAGGAAACCAACAACCTCGTGATTGATGGGCTTCCAGAGAAGGCTGAAAGCGAGCACACGCAAATAGCTGCTGATCACTCTCTAGTTGAGGGAGACCTATACTGTGACGCCATTGGTATCTCTATGTGTCCTCCGTCTTCCGGGATGGCCGGAAATACCCTGATCATGGACGTATTCTTAAAGTCTGTTTCGGGGATCGTCTGGTGGGAGAGCGCCGCCTCTTCCTCAGCAAAGCCAATGCTCTTATGCAGGCCGACAAAAGCTTATGTTCAGCAATATTCAAACCATTTGACCGCCCAGACTAAACGACAAAGGAGCGGAAGTGGGATTACAGACAGACTACGGCAGGGAATCAAAAGAAGAGAAGAGCAGGAAGGGGAGAAAAATCTGAAGGTGCTCAATGGCAAAATTGTGAAGGTTTTTAAGAAAATTAATGAAAACTCTGAAGATAATGCAAATGCTGTAGTTGATACCAGACATGTGCAGGAGGTGAAGTTCGGGGGGTGAACCGGCGGCAGGCCGCCGGAAAACCTGATTTTTCCGGTTTTTGCCCAAAACACCGGAAAATTCCGGAATCTGGGGGGAGGGGGTGAGGAACCCCTCTGGGGGGTGAGCTCCAGGTCTGGGGGTGAACCCCTCCCCAACCCCCCCCAAGCACATGTATAGTTGATACTGGGTGAAAACCAAAGTATGAGGGGAAACTAAGAGCTTGCCAACAAGAAAAGAGTGAAAACGTTTGCATAAAGTTTCAATATTCCAATGCTCGTGGTTTGCGAAACAAACTGATCCAATTGAATTATTTAGCAAATACTATTACCGATACTGTGGTTTTAACTGTAGAAACATTTTTGATAGCGGATACAATGACTGTTTGCAGCTTTTTGAAGCATCACATTATTTACCGTTGTGACGATGTACATCGAGTAGGGTTTCAGTTTTGGCTGATATATATAGGACACCGTCAGCTAAAATTAAGGATTCTGTGCAAGCTTTATGTACCGAGCTTGACACGCTTGTGCACAGTAACTAGCCTTATCCCGTCGCTATTTTGGGCGATTTCAATTTACCGGAAATAGATTGATCAGAAGGCTAAATACCTTCCTGTAATATAAGTTGTGAATTCTACACTAAAAGGCTTGATTAGGACTCACTCAGCTTGTGAAGGAAAAACTCATATTCCTGGTAACCAACTTGATCTCGTATTTTGTAATGGTGATGCTTTTTTGTCCAGTATATCAGTAGAGGAACATTTTCAACTTCTGATCATTATAGAATTCAAGGAAAACTTGGTCATTTTCGGCCAAAATTTGATAAGAAAAAGAAAACCTTATTGAATTTCAGGAAAGCTAATCGCATTGCCATTTGTAATGCTTTGCGAACTATCGACAGGTCAAATCTGTTACCAGCCGTACCTGATAACAATAGTAAATGGATTGCTTTTAAACAAAAATTTTGGAAATCATTGCGCTCTAATGTGCCCTTATTTGGATTAACAAACTATAAATGTAACAGGTCAATTGCAATAATAGCAATAAAATCACATAAGCGACAAAAGAGTTTGCATAAAATCTATCGTAAAAACCACCTTGTATAGGTTGTATCACGGGCTAGCGTGCACTCAGTAATTAAAGGTACAGTACTTGTGAAACTCCGAGTGCAGGGCACGAGTGCGCGAAGCGCAAAGTTTTAGAGCATTTAAAGAAAATGATGCCTAAATTTAGTACTGGTCCAGATGGTGTTCCACAGTGGTTTTTGTAACATTTATGGAAATCTTAGCTTATCCACTGTCAAACATATTTCAGTATTCCTTTGAAAAATCAGTCCAGCCTGATGAGTGCAAAATAGTTGGCTGGCACTGGTATTTTAAAAAGTAGATAAACATGCTTCGAAAAATTATCGACCTATAAGCCTTCTGTGTTCGAGTGCAAAACTGATGAATCTATTTTAGATGAAGTACTTATACGTTTTATGGAAGTTAACAAATTAATCTCTTGCAATCAACATGGCCTTAGAGCTAGAAGATCTCTTGATTCTAAGAAATTTGTAGATATTTTATATCTTGACATAGCAAAGGATTTTTCCATTCAGTGTCCCATATATTGCTTTTAGCAAAACAGAAAGGATACGCAATAGGTGGAAAGTTATTCCTGCCGATAAAAATAACAATACAAAAACGTTACCAATTTGTGCAAATAAATGGAGCAAAACCGAAAATGACAAACAGAACTTCAGGAGTGCCTCAAGGAAGTATTCTTGGACCTCACCTTTTTTATATTTATGAACGAAGATTGTCTAACATTTATGGCTGCAAAAACATTCGAAGATGATACGAAATTTTATTTAACTCATAATTCTGCTATAAGTCATCCGTATATCGAATCTGACATTAATAGCATTACAAACTAGAGTTCTGCTAACAAATGTAAAATAGCTTTTGAAAAAATGCAATGTCTTTCTTGGGACATGGAAATAAAAACATTGGGTATTGACATTATATGCTTGAAAGGGTGCAAAGATTGTTCTCCCGGTTCTTACCAGGGTTCCGTAATTAAAGTTACGAGCAACGACTGCTGTATTTAAATTTACGCTTAGTTTTGTTACATAAAATTGTAAATAATTTGATTGACTTAAGGTGCTGGTATCCTTTTGTGCAGTGCTTTTGTGGTGATTTTTCGATACGCTATAACTTTTGCAATTTTGGGAGTTGGAAAGAGCTTTATACATCGTTTTAAAGCTTATAATCTGTACATTAACATGAGCTTACGAAACTAGCAAAATTGGCAAAAAATAGCAAAAAACTTCCGACATGCTGACATCTGACAGACTGAATATAGACCAAAAATTTTTGAACATCGATTTCTCAAAACTGTAGAATCGGCCAAAATTTTTTCTTGTGCCATGGTATGAAGGACATGTGGGCCGAGGGACATTTGTTTGGATTTGGCTCAACAAGTCTCAGTACTCCAGAAAATCCGGCAAATGCGCGATGACACGAAATTTCGCAACTTTCTATTCAGTTTGCTCACAACTGGAGAAGTTTTAGCTCAAACCAAGAAAAATGTCCCTCCGCAATAGGGCGAATTTTCATTTAGCCAAAAATCACGCGAATCCATTGGGCAGTTTTTGAGAAATCAATGTTCAAAACAAAAAAATCGCAATTTTGCCAAAATGGTTTTTCGGCGAATTCCCTAGCTTAAAGCAACGAACTCCAGCGAATAGGTATTAATAAAAAGCGCAATTGGACGGTGTATCGATTGAGTATAAATAAGCCGAAATTGTCTGTAAGATTTAGCAGTAATTTTGAAAAAACTGATTTCGTCAAAAATGACCATTTTTTGACCCCAAAAATCGTTTTTGGCGTATACTGCCTTAACCACTAGAGGTAGCTCAAAAGTTGTAAAAGCAAAAATGTTCATTTTGGTGCCCTCCTTCCAGCCATAACAACCAATCCGGTGTCGCGACTATGTACTGCGAGAATAAGGGCTAAAACCAAAACTTTCTTATATTTTCACCTAAAAATCCTGGACTGGTCCCAGAATGTCAAAGAGCACGAAAATAATGTATTTGGAAAGTTTCATCCACTTTCATAAAGAATTGAAGTTTGTAGGGTCGAATTTACACAAAGCGATACCAGCACCTTAAATTTTGATTTTGACGATTTTTTTTAGTTTCAGTAACTTGTTAAGGTAGTAGTAGCACTACCGGAATGCACCTTGAATAGATACTGTGAACTGAATATTTAAAGAATCAGCTTGAAATTTGGCACATTTGTTCTTTATCATGTTTTGCATTAAGTGGCCTGGCCTACTTACGCTGCAATGGCTGGCTTTCTATCTACACAATAGGAAATTTATGAAAAGCTTTGAATTTACATATCTCCTTCAATTCATTATGGAATCGTTTGATATTTTGTGTTGGATCTTTTCAGGATACCCACCCCCAGGCCCAGACTCCGTCAAACTTGACGGTTCAAAATCGAAAAATTTTTGCGATATTTAAACTCAGCGTGGTCGAAAACATACCTATATCAAATTTCAGCTCACCTGTCAAGTTTTGCGGAATCTGGGCCTGGGGGGTTATCCTGAAAAGATCGTTTGTGTTTATGGTTAGTTTTTCATGTACGCCCAGCCCGTTTCTGTGGTTTTCTGTTAGAATGAGGTTGCTTCTTGCTCCCTACACCGAGCTGCACAGCTGGTGAAGAGATTTTCAAGCTCTGCGGCTAATTCTGCTCTTTGACTCTTCAACGGATTCCGTATGTACAGTATTGCTAACAATTGCACTATATAGCTATGTTGTTTCACTCTAATACAGAATTGTTGGTTGTATAGTTGTGGACTTTGCACAATCATTTTACTGCAATAATTAAACCATTCATTTGTGTTCTCTGTTTAAAGTAGTAAGGCATAGAAACAAGATGAATAGACTCAGAAATCATCGTTTGAAATCATTGAGCAGGTGTTTTCTCAGCAGGAATCCCGACAGTTAGATTTTGTAACGGTCATCAACACTGTGTTAGTTTACACTGCTGTAGTGACAAGTTAGATTTTGCGTTAAGTGTATTTTTGAAGCGAGCTGCAACGATGACAATCGAAGCATCCTATATTTTGTCAAATTTTGATCGATACAGCACTGTTGTTCAAGTTAAAATTATGGCGTAGATAAATCTTATCTTCATAGATAACCATATTGCAAAGGAATAGATAGAATCTTAAGAGTTGAAAGCACTATGCAAGCTAAGGCTAACTCACCAATTGTCACCTACACCCGGTCAGCTTACTAACATATTGTGGGGTACTTAAGGTTAGCTTTCTGCGCAGAGAATTTTGACGTATGCAATAGGAAAAGAGCAATTTCATTTTGAGTAAAGCAAATTGGTCGCACAAATTAGGTACAGGTTGGAGCTGAGGTAATACAAGAAAACTAAGCTCATATTTGAATTCTACATCCCTGAAAACCATATACACAAACTTTTCCCGTCGAAAATTTGGAACTTCTAATTTTAAGCTTGGGTCAGCCATGGTTCCGGTCTAGGGCTAGGTACAGGCTAGAGCTTAGGTAATACAAGAAAACAAAGCTCATATTTGAATTCTACATGCCCAAAAACCCAATATACAAATTTTTCCCACATAAAATAGAGAATTTTCAAATTTAAGCTTGGGTCAGCCATGGTTCCAGTCATGGGTCACTTGCAGCGCGGAGCTTAGGCTGCAGAGGAAAACTAAGCTCGTATTTGAATTCTACATGGTCGAAAACCCCCTAGATAAACTTTTCCCGTTAAGAATACAATTTTCAAATTTAAGCTTGGGTCAGCCATGGTTCCGGTCTCCCAGAAGCTACAGCTGAGCCTCCTCCTCCTCCTCCACCAGCGCCGCTTCGCCGCTTTCACCACCACCCCCTCCAGAGCCTCCCGGCCTCCGGGCCTCCCGGCCTCTTTACACCACCACCCCCTCCAGAGCCTCCCGGCCTCTTTACACCACCACCCTCCAAGCAATACCTCTGGTGCTGACCTATTACTACTAGAGTTGGAGTTTTGTTTTGACGAGCAGTTCTTAGTTCTCTTCTTGTTTTCTGAAGAGTGTAGTTTTGCCTGAAATCGAGTAAATACAGCGCGTTACAACTGGCATCCGATATTTAGCCCACTCAGAGGCCTGAGTCTCTTAATAATTCGATCTGTGGACAATTGGAATGGTTTGCTCCATCCGACAAATCCTGTACCTGCGCGCTCTTTGCACAATGCACGGAATTTTCGAATACAAATTTACACCTAGTTCGAAAGAAGCATGAGCAAACATACTAAACAGTTGTGCTTTTGACCCGGAAATTACTAGTTTACTGTGTTTTAGTTTTTGTTTATTGGTTAGCCTTGTCCGATCAAACTCCGATCAACCTATCACCAGGAGGTTTTCTTTTTCGCTATCTCGTTTTTATGATTAGCTATTTCCATTAGTAATTAGTATTAGCTATACTGTTCGAAAGAAAAATCTTTTAACTAGAATTTTAGACTATTTTAAAGGTTTAACCTTAATTTCAAGACATATTTCAATATTTCCAGAAGGTTGAAATTGTGTCTCGACATAGATAGATACTTGCTAGAAAATTGGAAAATATTCCCGGACAAATTTTTAGCAGATGTGCAAAAATTTCCAGACATATTTTGAGACAGATGCCAAAGTTTCGAGTCTTTTTTTAACTTTCCGAGAACCTGCAGCGCTTGCAGTGGAGTTTAACATGACATATATAACCATTAATCGCTTGTTCGAGATTTGAACTTTGATTCTGGGAGACGTTTTGGGTTCTTGTTTTGTTTTGACGAACGACCTATTCTGGTTCTATTCTTGTTTTCGAAATTAATGCAGTTGTTGCCTGAGTTCTAGCAAAGCGGTTTGTTACAGGTTCTGTAATCTGTGCACAAAGTTTGTCGGGAACAATCAGTGCATTGCAAGCCTGAGTCTTGGTTTGGTTTTTAAATTTGTGTTGTGCATGAATTTGAGCAGCATCAACTCTGTATAAGAAGGATGTGCGATGTAAGGTATATAAATAAGAGGACCCAAAGCCAACCAACAAACCTAAAACGGTTTGCACGTCAGCTGGTGAGCACGCATGTCGGGTACTAACGGGAACAGCTGGACAAGGTTGAGTGAAAGTTTGTGTTTTCAATCAATGTTGATAATTTGCTCTTCAATCAATTTTGCAAGACAAGTGCGCTCTTTGGGTCTATTATTAAGCGCTATTGCTGATACCACATGTGCTATGAGAAACATGCTCTACCATAATAGTCTTTAATACCCATAAAACAAAATAATGTAAGGATAATGGACCAAAGGATAATGTAAGCCATACAAGAAGCAAATGATTAGAAAGCCAATTAACTATAAGCAATTTTCACAAAACTAAGACAAATATAGTGCCAATAGATTAAAAGCTTATACAAAGTAAGGTGTACTTTTCCAATTTTTGGAGTTTAAAAGCGGCTTTCAATCCTTTCATAACTACAATGTGACATAAATATAACTTCTTAATCCCAATTAAAACAAGAAAAATTATTCTTTCCAGCTAAAAGGCGTTGCTACAGTTTTAACTTATAACTGAAGTTATAACTTCAGTTTTCACAGGCACTGCTACCGCAGACATAGTAGGCCAACCTACCCTCTGTTCCCTTTAGTTTGCACATCCACAGAGGACAACCGGCATTTTTACAGTCTTCCGTGGTGTAGTATTCACCTTTGCTGACTGGAGGTTTATGACAGTAATAACGGCATTGTTTCCCAACGGTATGATAAACCCGCGTGCACTTTCGACACCCAGAAGCACGGCAGTCAGCGTATTCGGGATATCCTTCATATTCTAATTTATTATTATTACAGGACTCGTTCTGAGCACTGCTAAACTGACAAAACCTGATCAACATCACAGCAATCAAGCAGAAAATGGCCAATTTTGTATCACTAAAAATCAGCATGATTCAGTATTGTATTGGGCAGAAAATGATTGATTGATTGAAACTTGGCTAATCTGAAAGAATACAAGTAACCTACTCAAAACGGTTGAACGAGTTGAGCTCAGACAGGTGCATTAGGTGAAATTTTGGGGAGCAGCGGAAGGCCACCACAAAAGCAGACATTTATTTCAAAACACCCAGGAAAACCCAGAGTCTGGGGAGGGTGAGCTACCCCTTTAAGGAGGAGGGCAGAAGTTAGAAATATCGTTTGCCGTCGGGAATTGGTGGAATTTTGTATCACTGATTCGCATTTGGTTTTGCAAAGGTAGGCAAGGAAATCCAATTCACATGACATATAAAGTAATGGAAAAACGAAAACGATCTTTTACTTTAAAATTTGATTTGCGCTTGCGTTATCAGGCTGTGATATGGTTGATAGTATGTGTAGTTATAAATATATTGAGCGTATACTTAATTTTAGTCATTCGTGAAATTGAAACGTATTGCTAGCTGATCGGAAATATTTTGCTCAAGTCTTTGCTGAAAGACTGTGTGTAGTGGGTTTTCAGTATCACGTCACAGCATATTTTTCTATAATAGGTCTTTTTCCGTCCCTCAAAACACTGAGAATCATTGAAAATCACTGAGAACACATCTGAGAATTAAAGCTAACACTGAGCCTAGATTTGGATTGAAAGTACGGTACATCTATACTAGACACTAATTTTTCCTTGGCATAGGTCGGGTTATATACAGTCACTTAATGAATTTGGCGTGTGTGAAACTTGCAGATTAGAAAATATGCTCAGTTACTGCAATTACTTAACAATTACTCATAGCATCTAAAACAATTTGTCATTCTGTACTAACCGAAGCCAACCCAGAGCAAGTCAGAGAACGTGATCCTGCTTCTGGAACCGAACAGATAAAACAGCCTATTCCTTTAGCGTTTTATATTCAACCTTAATTGAGTTGAGGAGTCGTAACGTTTCGCCGAAATTGTTCACAGTTTAATTTAAATAGTGGATAGTTTGGCGGCTGTTGCTATTTGTTGTTTCTTTCCATTAAAAAGAACTTTCTTAAACAGAACAGCTGTGTCGGTCACTGGGCTTGGTCCATTTCAGGAGGACAAATACTTCGTTTTGGAGCAAAGCACAAGCACCCTTGAGCAAGGGACTAAGCACATATCGGTTCGCCGTGAGGTCTAGCCAACCCAGCTATCCATCTTTAATTGGTCGGTAAATGGGTACCACTATTGCGGGAAGGTAGGAGTTCGTGTAGGGCTTAAGGCCTTGAAGGGCCGGCCCCCCTTCCATGGATGCAGTCATCATTTGAGGTGACACTCCTGGCTCTACGGCTGTGTATCCGAGGATGAGCAGCGGCACCCCTTGTCCCTGAAGCAGGGATGGAGATATTCTCCAGGGGTCACCTTTACCTTTTCCTTTACTAGGTCGTTGATCCAATACGATTCTTTAATTTTAAACAACAGTCAGAAGCCATTTTTCCAAAACGCAACATTGAACTGTAAAGCACATAGTGCAGTGCTAAAACGAGTATTTCAATAACAAAGGCAAACTACCAATCATTGAACCTAAGAAAGATAACTAACCTAGAACAGAAACTGAAACAAACACAGAGAAAAATGTGGTAGATTTGAACAAGATACCATGAAAACAGGCTGTAAAGTGTTTACAGAAAGAGTTCAATTTGAAGCGGAATTATCTACACTCAAGTATGAAACCTAAGATTTACTGATAACAACAACAACAACAACAACAACAACAACAACAACAACAACAACAACAACAACAACAACAACAACAACAGCCAATGGGCGCTGTGAGCTTTCTCGGCCAAGCAGATTAATCTCTGGAGCTCCTGCCTGGTGGAGAAATTATATACATGGACAGAAAACCAAGTAAGAAGCCCCACATTTACTAAAACCAACATAAAACTGAGACAATGTATAACGACATAGGTAAGTCATAGGAAGCACCAAGATTGACGATATAATAAACAGAAATCTCCGCTCCCTAAAGTAATTAAATTACTCAAATTAACAAGATACCCCCCACCCTCCCAGAAATAATCCTGAGTGAATCATCATGCGGTGGGAGCAGTAGGTTGCTGTAAGGATGCACAGTAGCAGCCGCTAAAAGGGCCGTGGCTTAAAAATTGTAATCCAAATAAAAAATTTTAATTTTTTTGAAAATTCAAATTTTGCTATAATTTTAAGTAGAGACATAAAAATTGCTATTGTTGTCTTCCATTAAATACATGAGGAAATTAAAGTTTGTATCAATTTAACCTAATTTTTCTGTATTTCAAAATTACAAAAGTTAGAAACATCAGTGAATTTCGATTCTGGTCAGAACCGGGCCTGAGTCCCGGGGCCTCTCCCCTTTACATCATGAATATAAACTACGTAAAATTCAATTTCCCAAACAAAAATGTAAATACTTTCCACAAAACTAACAAAACCAACAACACGGAGACAAATCTGTGTCAGTAAGAAACCTCTAAAACTGCACAACCTCACTTCAAAATTTCCACAATCTTACATCCATAGACCCACCGTAACAACCAGGGGCCGATGTTATCAACGCTCAAACCCGGGTTAACTCGCAAACCCGGTTTATCTTTATGTGTTAAAGATAGCCAAGTTAACCTGGGTTTGCGAGATAACATTGGCCCCAGGAGAGCAACTAGGAACAAGAATGCCTGCTCTTGAAAGGCACCGCAAGCATAATACTTCACTGCAGAAGTTGAACCATTCAGTTCGCAGTCCGCCTCAGCGCATCCATCATCCGTACAGTAGTCCCCTTTGTAGGGCAGAGGCGTCCGCCAGACAAGTCTACAAATACCCTGGAGGCCCCCTTCGCAGTAGCGGCAGCCTGCGGAATGACAGGCTTCGTTCGTAGCCAGCATTCTTTCTCCGAAAGGTACAGGTCTCATCCTGCCCATGTAAATATAAATTACGATTTGTTATGGTAGTTAGGTGCTAGTAAAAATTAATAATGCTGGTTCTTTCAGTCCAGTGTGTGTACATGTTACTGGTCAGAATAGACAGGTAATTGTTAAGGTGCATTCATAGTTCCTGTCGACGCGCGTATGTAAGCGTCTGCATGCGTTCGTGGGCATGTTAAGGTAAAGGTGGCCCCTGGAGAATATCTCCATCCCTGCTTCAGGGACAAGGGGTGCCGGTGCTCATCCCCGGATACACAGCCGTAGAGCCAGGAGTGTCACCTCAAATGATGACTGCATCCGTGGAAGGGGGGGCCGGCCCTTCAAGGCTTTAAGCCCTACACGGACTCATGTTACCTTCCTACAATAGTGGTACCCATTTACCGACCAATTAAGGATGAATGAATATGTCACAATTAATTTTAAACGGTCAAAACGGCATGTTACGAACTGCGGCGCCGACGCTCGTCTACGCACGTCGACGCGCGTCTCAATGCGTTCGCGACTCTATGAATGCACCTTTATACTTATTTTGCAAATTTTCGCAAAATCTCATCAGCCAACCTACAAGTTAAATGCTGACTGGACTGAATAACAAATGTGATATTATTTTATGCTATCAAATGAAACCAAAGAGCTCAAAGAGGAACGTTTACTAGTCACTTTTACCAAAAGTATATCAAGATTCTCCAATTTCGTGCATACTAGTGCTGCATGCTGTTTTATATTATTGAAAAGTTGTTAATTACGTAGAAATCAAACTGACTGGTTGAACATTGCCGTAAACTTGCTGCAAAACACAAACTTGGAGCCTAGTAAATTGTCCTTTAGTGTGTGTCCTTTACAGTGTGCAAGTGCACAGTACAGCTACGC
>JASAND010000137.1:0-17611 GCA_030248195.1 Trissonchulus latispiculum | reverse complement strand
AGTGCGGCTAATAGGCATTTATAAAATGCGCATTTAGACGTTGTATCGATTGAGTATAAGTAAGGCAACTTTGTCCCTAACATGTGGCAGTAATTTTGAAAAAACTGATTTCCTCGAAAATGGCCATTTTTTGACCCAAAAAACAGTTTTTTGCTTATACTGACTTAACAACTAGAGATAGCTCAAAAGTCGTAAAAGCAAAAATGTTCATTTTTGTGTACTCTTTCCAGCCATTACAACCACTCCCGTGTCTTCTCTACCTACTGGGAGCCTAGGGCCAAAAACCTTAACTTTCTTATCTTTTTGGCCTAAAATACGAGACTGGTCCCAGAATGTTAAAGAGCACGGAAATAGGTTATTTCTTAAGTTTTAGTCCTTTGCGTAAAGGATTAAGGCCGTAGGAGTCAAAAAATACCCGAAAGGAAACCAGTACCTTAAGGGGTGGTCTAAATTTTGGTCATTTTTTTCGACTTTCTCCGATCTCGCTGATTTTTACATATTTTATGGCCCAAACGGTATATTTTAATGAGTTTTTAAAACTAAAGTTGTAGGTCGTACGGTTATTGCGTAATTTCACCTCAAAGTTGAGGTCTCATGTTTTAAACATAGGAAACTTAAAAAGTTTCACTTTTTTGGAAGTAGTGTCAAAAAATCTCGAAACTGGGCAATGCTAGCCAGCCGTGTCTGGTATCATTAGAATGTCTGGATGAGTCTGTGATTTGTTGGAATTAGAATTTTGATTTAAGCTTCTATAATTTTTTAATTAATTTTTGAAGATTTAAAATTTGAAGCCATTTTAAAAGCGGGTCAAATTTTAAATCTTCAAAAATTAATTAAAAAATTTTAGAAGCCTAAATCAAAATTCTAATTTGAACAAATCACAGACCTCATCCAGGCCTTTCTAATGATACCAGACACGGCCGGTTAGCATTGCCCAGTTTCGAGATTTTTTGGCATTACTCCGAAAAAGTGAAACTTTTTAAGTTTCCCATGTTTAACACATGAGACCTCAACTTTGAGGTGAAATTATACACAAAAACCGTACGACTTACAACTTTAATTTTAAAAACTCATTAAAATATACCGTTTGGACCATAAAATATGTAAAAATCAGCGAGATCGGAGAAAGTAGAAAACATGACCAAAATTTGGACCCCCCCTTAACTTTTTGACTGAATTTGTTGTTTTGAGAATGCCGTTATTCGTCTTGGACTCGATTCTCGGCCTGCGATCCGCCTTGTGGTCCCTCAGGAACTCGATTGAGATATCGTGTCAAAAGACCTGGAAATGACCGGAAATGCTCGAACTACATTGTTCACGAAGAATACTGCATTGTGCCTCCGTGTGGACGCCAAAGTGATCTTAAGTTTATGCTAGATTTAGTTGCATGTCAATAGTTTATCATCGCAGCTAGAGAAACCAAACTTGACAGGCTAATGAAGTGAAAGACGCTCTTTGTAATGGTCCAAAATTATTTAAATTGACCAATCAGGGATTAAGATATTTTCCAAAATCTGAATCATTGTCCATTCAAGGATAGTGTATATTCGTAGCGAGCTTAGCTTAATAATTTGAACGTTAATGCAAACGAAACGTAATCGATTACACTAAGAAGTATAATTCCAGTATGAATTGACGCCACCCAAGAATGAGAACCAAGGGTGTGTACATTAAGCTTTCCTTCCCGATAAGAATATGATGATTAGAAGAGATTAGATTTATAGATTTGACAGATTTATATTATTGATAGATTTTTGATTTATTCCAGTACCAACATGTGCCATGTCGCCGTGGTCTGTCTGGTCACGTTGTCGTCATGGTCGTCAATTTCGACAACGATTTCTGTTGAAACCGCCTCCCCTGCGAAGACTCCCATGCCCACCCAGACAGTCACAGCTGCGCCATTGTCGCAAAATGCCACATTAATTGACCAGTTGTACAGACATTGGATTTGGATTGAACAAATTTAACTTAAAGTTAACTAATTTAACCTTAAATATATGTACTAATGCAGTGTCAAACATTAACTTTAACACAGAAAAGAAGAGTCACAATAACACACCTACGGCTGTGGTGTTACTAGCAAAGTGAAATAGTCACTTGTTCAAGCATTGGCCCCAGCTGTTTTATTGGCTCAGCGTTCTGTTTATACGAGTTCTGATTTTTTGGACCAAGAAAGAATCGAGAGTGTCGATGTACAGAACCCACCAAAAGTTTGATCAATTCAGGCTTAACTTAACTTGACTTAACCACATCTACTAAGGGAGAAATTGGTCCACCAGTGAAAACAGGACCCAGGAGAGAGGGGGCACCTGGGCCAAGAAGAAAGTGGAAAAGAGTGAAGTCCGGCTTTCCACTCATGATGGAAAGTAATGAATTGGCCCCGTCGGGGATCGAACCAATACCCTTTAGTCTTGAGAAAGACATGCTACACCATCACACCATCACAGGTCCATCAGCTGAAGTCCCATAATCTTTTCTATAGCTGCTTCCCATACATCCATACAGGGTGGAGTGAGAGGATGTCAATTTATGAGATTACAAGCTGACAGCCAACATAGCATTGTTTTGGATAAGCTAAGTGAAGAAGAAGAAGAAGCATCAGTGAATGAAACCGCATTCACGGAGAGGATTGTCTCTATCAAGCAAAGTGCTTGCGAGGGCCCGGGCTGCGCAAACGTAAGAGGTCTGCAGCGATTTTGCAGAATTTTAGTATGCAGAATTTCTGCAAACTGAAGGAAGCTGAATTATGGTTATTTTCACTTTGCAGAATCTTAAAAATATCGGAAATTTCATTTCGCAGAATTGTAATTTTTCAGAATCTTTTAGAAAATTGAAAATTTAGATTCTATGTTCGTGAAAATGTCGGAATATTCAATTTTCAGAATCCTGTTGAAGATTTAGATTACCTTTGTGAAGTTAGCGCTCACAGGAAATATACAAATTTGCTCGAATTTCACAAAGTTTGGCAAACGCTCAGAATTTTCCCAAGTCTTGTCTATATCTATCAGTCAATTAGCTAATCTCATTCAAGCTTGAAAAGTCAGTCAGTAGGTTGGGAATCGTTGTAAAGTGTGGTCGGGGATTTTCGTAGAGCAGCTTTTGGTCGGGTTTGGGATTTTGGGGTATTTTGGATTTTGCTACCGTATCCGACGCTTGTTGCATTTATTGTTTTGGAAATTATCATTTTGAGTCTTGTTTGGCGCATTTTGTTATTTTGACAGTAAATTGTGTTATTTTGAATTATTTATTTCAGTTGGTTAGGTTTGACATTTTCCTACATCACACACCACGATAGTTACTTGTGATCTGCGTCTCATATAGTACAAATTCAGTCAACTCATTTTACTTGATAGTTCATACATACAATTTCACTAGAGGCAGTTATAGAGACAAACTTCACATGTGGCGACCGTGTCATGTGGTAAACATCGGACAATGGTAACCTTGACCACAAATTCTCACATTAGAACACAAATTTAATTGAAGGTTTTTAGTTTTCCAAAGCTTGGTTATCTTAGTTTAGCTTTTTTATAAAACTGATTGCGACCAAGCACTAGTTATTGATCGGGAGGGGGGAATGCCCTCCAAAACCATAACCTCCATCCCCTCTCCCCAAAGCTCATAATCCACCCCCACCTTCCCTAACTCCGGATCCAAAGTTTTCGGGTGGGGAGGACATTTAGGGATCGCGACCAGGCTAATGTTAGTGTTATAAATATCTCCTGTGATAACACAAAAGGTCAGGACCCTCAAAATAAGGAAAGTCGATTGGAAGATTGGGGGGGGAGAGCTTATATATTAAATTTCACCCCACAGTTTTCTCTCCTGTGGCCAGCCTGTGGTACCCTCAGCTGCTGAGTGACCATAAGGGGCACTCATAAGTCCAGATTATCAACATTTCTGTGGTCCCGAGCCTACTACAGCCATACTTCATACTGTGTTCTTAAGGTGCTGGTATCGTTTTGTGCAGTGCTTTTGTGCGTATTTTATGAAACGACATAACTTTCGCAATTTTGTGAGTTGGAAAGAGCTTTATACATCATTTTAAAGCTTACAATTTGCAGATTCTCATGAGAGCACGAAACTAGTAAAAATCCGGAAAAAATAGCTAAAATTTTCTGACATACTGACATCTCACAGGCTGAATATAGACCAAAAATTTTTGAACATCGATTTCTCAAAACTGTGGAATCGGCCAAAATTTTTTCTTGTGCTGTCCTATAAAGGACATGTGGGCCGAGGGACATTTTTTTGGATTTGGCTCAGCAGGTCTTAACAGTCAAGAAAATCCATTAAATGTGCGATGACACGAAATTTCGCAACTTTGCATTGAGTTTTCTCGCAACTGGAGACGTTTTAGCTCAAACCAAGAAAAATGTCCCTCCGCAATAGTGCGAATTCTCATTCTGCCAAAAATCACTCGAATCCATTGGGTAGTTTTTGAGAAATCGATGTTCAAAACAAAATAATCGCAGTTTTGCCAAAATGGTTTTTCGGCCAAATCTCTAGCTTAGAGCAACAAACTCCGGCTAATAGGCATTGATAAAATGTGCAACGAGACTGTGTATCGATCGAGTATAAATAAACCAAAATTGTCCGTACGATTTGGCAGTAATTTTGAAAAAACTGATTTTCTCGAAAACGGCCATTTTTGGACCCCAAAAATCGTTTTTTGCTTATACTGACTTAACCACTAGAGATAGCTCAAAAGTTGTAAAAGCAAAAATGTTCATTTTTGTGCCCTCTTTCCAGCCATACCAACCAATCTGGTGTCTTGACTATGTGCTGAGAGAATAATGGCAAAAACCAGAAATTTCTTATCTTTGCATCTAAAAATGCGGGACTGGTCCTAGAATGTTAAACAGCACCGAAATAGTATATTTGAAAAGTTTCATCCACTTTCATAACGAATTAAAGCCTATAGGGTCAAATTTACACAAAGCGATACCAGCACCTTAAACTGCTGCCCATACTCGTACAAATCTTAACCAATTGCGTGAGATTAGTCGATGCCGAGGTAGTTCCTGAAAAGACTATGCACTTGTTGCTTTAGTTTGACATTTCCATTGCTGCTTCTATGAGGCTAGTCCATTCGTCAAAACCTAAAATTTCCTTGTTAGCAGTTTGGAATCGGTTTTCCGAATCATCAATAGCGATGCTATTGTATTAATGTTGATTAATTGCAAAAGCGAAAACCGCCGTGTTAAGTGTATTTGTCTTCGACGTGCATGTGTGATATATTACCTTGATTTCTGAAGCTAGGTGTACATTATTAAGGCAGATGCACACCTTTGCGTAACTTTCACAAAACTTGCAGCAAATTTTTAAAAGACCTGCAGCAAATTTTTAAAATTTCAAAAATCTTAAATTTTTACATTTTTCAAAGGGGACCAACAAATTTTTTCTCTCCGATTCCTCTGAAATGTTGCATATCGTGGTATTTTGGGTCGCTTTTAATACGAACCTTAAAACCGTTTTCCATCCAACTTTGAGAAATCGATGTTCAAAAATTTTTGGTCTGTATTCAGCCTTTCAGATGTCAGTATGCCAGAAAATTTTTGCTAGTTTTTTGCTAATTTTGCTAGTTTCGTAAGCTCTTTGGACTGTACAGGTTATAATCTTTAAAATGATGTATAAAGCTCTTTCCAACTCCCAAAATTGCGAAGTTATAGCGTTTCAAAAAATCACAAAAAAGCACTGCACAAAAGGACACCACCACCATAAACACTGGAAATTTTAAAAATTTTAAAATGTCGCTGCAGATAGATCATAAAAGTGTTCAAATGCACCCATACCAAATTTGTACTAAATCGGTTAAGTTTTTCCTAAGTGGCGCTCTGTTCAGCGTTGGTGTTCAATTCTAAGACGAGGGAGGAAGCCGGATTTGGAGACAATTAAATTTAAATAAGCTACAATCCTGTTGGGTCTGGAATGCAATATCTATCTAACCTCCAACGAGGAAAACGGTCACCATACTTTCATGGTTCAGTCAAACTGACCTGCTATTGAGATAATGCATCTTGAATGTGTTAAAATTTGTTCAAACTTTATTTCACCCTCAATCCAATTTTCGATAATGTTAGCATGAAAGGCAGAGGTGAATGCTATAAAATGAAACATTTTTCTGATTACTACCATTAGTGTCCGAAAATTTATTTACTTGAAGTATGCAAAAGGAAAACAATATATTATGAATATACCAGCTTGGAAAGAACAAATAGGGGTCAATAAATTGGAAGATTTAGCCAAAGTTCCAATAATTGGGCTAACTTTATTTTTTCATCATTCTTTCTATTTGTATTTCTGATATAAAAAGGATTAATTTGCTGGGAGGGTGATAGGGTACAACCCAGAAAGGAAATACTTTAAATTACAATAGAGCCAAGACTCAATGACGTTGTTTATTTACCCGACTTAGATATTAATATTTTATTGAATTTAAATTGATATATATATATATATATATATATATATATATATATATATATATATATATACTTCCTAATATCTTAATCTTTAATTTTTAATAGACTTAATATTTAATCAATTATGAGTTAAATCCTGTTTGAAACCATTTCTGAGGGTTTAAGGTTATATAATATATTTGGGTTTCAGAATAAGGGGGGGGGGAATATAGGTCATAATTGAGATATTTTCACGTTTAGTCTGGCTTAAAGCAAGTCAAAATATCAGCTGAAATATTTCAAAAGCATATTTTAGTTCAAAGTTTTAGTTGAATGCTTTTGGAATCATGACTATTGGTTGTGAATACCCTTTCTTTGGTTTAATTAATATAGTTAGTGCACCAAAGAAGTTCATTATGTAGTGTATCACCCAAATAACTACTGCCACACGTACTTGTGTACAGTGGTGTACTGGTAGGTATGTACATAATGTATGTACCACCGGTACGCAACAACTTTCAGCCTTAAGGAAGGGGGTAGCGAATTTTCGACCATCTCCGATTTTTCTCATAATCACATATATACTTTGTACTTCACATAGGCCCACAAACCAAGACAGTTGCGTTCGCTGCGAAAACTTGACATAATGCTAATCTGGACGTGGCAATTAGAGATGAAACCGGGTCACCGGGTCAGTTCGGGTTACTATATAGACCGGGTCACCGGGACAGGAGCTCTGACCCGGTCTTGACCCGGTATTTTTGATCGGAGGAATTTTTTGCTGTTATAGGATATTTTGCAAAGTTTTACCAATTTTTGCCAACTGAAAACTTCAACAATTACTCAAAAACTACATAGCAATAGAAACATTCTTAACTTAATCGTGTATTTTTTAAATGCTTGTAGCTGTAGTAATGTCCTCATAATTTTGTAATGTCCTGGCAAGCTTAGATCTAGGTTGAAACTACAATGATTGCGTTGAATCTTAACTAGAAAATGAAAACTATTACATGGGACCTGAGAGTCTCAAATCTTTATTTTAAAATCTAAAATTCTCCATGCTCCATCTACTGTAAGTGATTTATCGTTGCTGCTACTATTTTTGGAAGGTGAGCGCCAGACTTTCGGTTTCAAATCTCGGTAAGAAAGAAAATCTCAGCAAAACAAGGTTTACAGATTCTGAGTTTTACTTTACATTTCTTGCAATTGTTATGGCTTACTACATATCTTCAGGAACCAATTGTGATTGATTTTATTCTTTTATTACCTAACATCTCAAATTTGAGGTTTTGAACCTGAATATCTGGGTCTCAGCTTGATTTCGAACTCTGATATTTGTGTTTGTTTTTAAAAAACATATGGGGACGTACTATGTGTGAAAATGAGCGAAATCTGTAACTGACGATTTTGGACCAGAGACACCTCTGATAACTGTTTATGTGGAAACAATATGCCTAAGTGAACTCCTAATGTTCTGGAATCTTTTCTTTTTCTTTCATAATAATTCTGAATTTTTGTCGGGGTTCTTAATTTTTTGAAGAGATTTGATAAGCAACTATCTAATCTCACACCTTTGCTGGGGGGATACCTACATGGGTTCTGGAATCTCTGGGTTCTGGGGTTCTTCATGTCTCTGTTGATTGCATTCGAATTATATATCCAACTTAAAGCATACTCCGACTTAGATTTAATTCTAGACATTTGTTTATCTGTGCATATATAATTACGTCATAATAACGTTCGTAGAACAGAAGGTGTCTGTAAAATATCTAATGAGCATACATAGTCTACTTACAATAGTAGTTGATACAATCGCATGAAAAAACTGAGAACATCCTTATTTTACATCCTGGAATTCAAACTTTGGTATTGACAGGGGCCAAGAGTTGTGCGTGTATACCAAGCCAACCAATTGCGCACTGTTAGCAGACATTGTAAGGAAAAAGAGCTTATAGATGGCAGCATTCACACCAGAGATGAAACCGGATCACCGGGTTACTGGGTCACCGGGTCAGTTCGCGTCACTATATGGACCGGGTCACCGGGTCAGGAGCTCTGACCAGTGATGGAACCGGGTCACTCTGGCTTGACCCGGTGACCCGGTGACCCGGGTTAGCCCTGACCCGGTGACACGGTGACCCGGTTTTTCAGAAAATTCCAAAATCTGTAAAAAATTTTTGATTTTGCCTAGGAAGGCTAAATTTTTGGCTTCCATGTTTCATCACCACCCCAAAAAGAATAACATATGTTTGCTTTAGGTTTTTTGAAAAGTATGTATTTAATAAGACTGTAACATTTTTTAAATTAATGCAGAAATGAGTTGGCAAAACCAATAATTTATCCGTCTGCGAAATTTTGGGAAACCAGTCCAAGTAATGGTGAAAAGTGTAAAAGTGCGGTCTCAAAACACGGAGAACTTTAAAAAATTGGTTATTATTTTGTATTGCGCAAACATCTACCTTGGTTGTGAAAATAATCTGCAAAGTAATGTGAAAACATATGATACTAAATAGATTCATACAATAATCATGAAACTGATAAAGCTAAACAATAATCTGCCAAATACAGACAGATTCAAATAACATCAAGCAGCAAAAATTCTCAAGGCTAAAATATCGGAAAAAAGCAAATTAATATTGCACATGGAACAAAAATGTAAGCTAAAGTTTTAGCTTGGTAAGCCAAAAAATTCTAAAATTTGTGATAAATTCAGAAAACCGGGTCAAGACCGGGTCGAAGCTCTTGACCCGGTGACCCGGTCCAAAAAGTGACCCGTACTGACCCGGTGACCCGGTGACCCGGTCCAAAAAGTGACCCGAACTGACCCGGTGACCCGGTGACCCGGTTCCATCTCTGGCTCTGGCCCGGTCTTGACCCGGTATTTTTGATTGAAGGAATTTTTTTGCTGTTATAGGATATTTTTTCAAAATCTTACCAATTTTTGCCAACTGAAAACCTCAACAATTACTCAAAAACTAGCAATAGAAATATTCTTAACTTAATCGTGGAGTTTTTAAATGCTTGTCGTTGTAGTAGTGTCCTCATAATATTTGCAATGTCCTCATTTTACTAAAATATATAACGATATAACAGAAAAGTGCTGCTAATGTTAACCCCTATGATTAGAATTAGATGATGTTATGACTTTGGCAAAGTATTTTGTTCCAATTTGTTTGATTCAAAAAGCTATGTAGTTTACTTCACATTAGTGCAAAATGCATTTGAGTGCAAAATCGTTCAAATCGTTTTAATTTTTTCGGCTACTTACAATATTCACTTTCCAATGCTACCACGTTAAGCAAAGCAAAACTTTTGCCCAACCTGGCATTTTAGTCTTCAAAAATGTCCACACTGGTAGAAATCACTCACCGCACCCCAATAAAGTATTTTTAATTTTTTGCAAGCTTAAACCTGGATTTTCAAAAATATCGGGTCACCGGGTCAGGGCTCGACCGGTCACCGGGTCAGTAAATAGTGACCCGGTTACATCTCTGGTTTTAATATCTTGTATGAAGTGTTTTCGCGTTAGCTCAGCAATTTTCTAGAAATTGTCAAAGTTGGAAGAAGTCTGTTTTTACGCAATTCTGCCTTACAATTGACTCCAAACTAATGCTTCATCATGGCCTGAACTAACCATTCACTGCTCAGGTTTCGCGTGTATTAACACAGTACACAATTAGAGGTTCAATTTGCATACGCACAATCCTTGCTGCTACTGATTGGGAGTAGATCACGCTTTTGGTCACCGCGTTGCCTTTTCCTCAAAATACGTCTTTTTTTCAAATTTGTGGATATAATGGTCCATAAGTAGGGTCAAAGCCAAAATATTAAAACCAAGTTTCTGTAGTTAAAAATTTATTCTAATATAGCCAAATTTTGAATCAAATTGAAGCTCTTGACGAAGTGAACATTTATTTTCCTACACGTGGTTCCTTCAGGAACCAATCACAATTGGTTCCTGAAGATATGTACATAGTAAGCCATAACAATTACTAGCGCTACTGCAAGAATGTGTTGCCCACAACAGGTATTACTGTTTATTTTTCTGCCACAACTTTCGCTAGACGTATTTTCAGAAAATTTCGCAAGAAGGAAAGTTGCTCAGCTCGACGAACTCTTTCGATTGAGCACCATATCGACCACTTTCAGAGAAATTTTTCAAAATCCGGAATTTTCCGGAACGAATATATCGAAATCCGTAAATTTTCGGGAAATTTCGGTTTTAGTTTCGAAATCAGCGTGGTCGAATTACCCTATGACCGACTTTTGAGTGCAATCGGAGACAAAAAATTTTTCGACCCAAAATCCGGATTTTCGTGAATTCCCGGATTTTCAATTTTTCGGCCCTAACTTTTGCGAGGCACATTTCCGGAAAATGTGGCAAGAAGGAAAGTTGTTCAGCTCGACGAGCTCTTTCATGTGAGTACCATATCGACCACTTTTGGAAAAAATTTTCAAAATTCGAAATTTTCCGGGTCCAATATCTCGAAATCCGTAAATTTCCCGGAAATTTCGATTTGAGATTCGAAATCAGCGTGGTCGAATTACCCTATGATCAACTTTTAAGCAAAATCGGAGACAAAATTTTTTTACGTTTCCCTTGGTCCCCCTTACCATTTTTTGAAAATCCGGAATTCGAAATCCCGGAATCCGGAAAGTTTCGGACTGCCGACGCGGCCAACCAACCTCCTGGACGAGGGCTTTTAAATGAGGTATCAACCACCCCTGTACCACTTCCCAATCTCGAGATCTAGGGGGGGACAGACGGATAATAATAATCCGCTGCTGGTTTCCGCTGCTTTTTCCCTTAGAGACACGGGTCTCTGTCAGAAGAATGCAACAGTTTTTTGGTCGTAACTTTCGCTAGACGCATTTCCGGAAAATGCCGCAAGCAGAAACGTTGTTCAGCCCGACGAAAGGAATGGTCGAAGTAATCAGTTTTTTCAAAATTAATGCCAAATCTTACAGACAATTTTGGCTTATTTATACTCAATAGGCACATCGTCAAATTGCACATTTTTCAATACCTATTCGCTGGAGTTTGTTGATTTAATCTAGAGAATTCGCCGAAAAACCATTTTGGCAAAACTGCGATTATTTTGTTTTGAACATGGATTCCTCGAAAACTACCCAATGGATTTGCGTGAGTTTTGGCAGAATGGAAATTCGCGCTATTGCTGACGGTATGTTTTTCGGTTTGAGCTAAAACGTCTCCAGTTGCGAGAAAACTGAATACAAAGTGACGAAATTTCGTGTCATCGCACATTTGCCGGATTTTCTGGAGTATTGAAATTTGCTGAGCCAAATTCAAAAATAGGTACCTCGGCCCACATGTCCTTCATATGATGGTACAAGAAGAAATTTTGGCCAATTCTGCAGTTTTCAGAAATCGATGTTCAAATGTTTTGGTCTATATTCATCCTGTCAGATGTCAGCATGTCAGAAATTCTGTGATAGTTTTTGCTAGTATTTTTCGTATGTACAGATTATAAGCTTTAAAACGATGTATAAAGCTCTATCCAACTCCTAAAATTGCGAAAGTTATAGCGTTTCGAAAAATCACCACAAAAGCACTGCACAAAAGGATACCAGCAAATTAAGCTAAGCAAGCCATAAAAATAAACTAAAGGTGCCGATTGGAAGGTTTCACAGTGGCCAATTATCGGGGGCATGATCATCTTCCAACTACTATCCAGTGGGCTGCTATCATACAAAATGTAGTTTTTGTAAAGCCACGACGAAATTTTTCCAGCGATTGTGGAGCATTTACTGTGCAAGCTAGAGGGTTAAGATTGTAGTACACAAAATAACTAGGGACCCAATTTAGTTGCCCCGATTGATGCTTTCTAGCTAAGGTGGTTGGTTGATAAACTTGGGAAGAGTAGCCAAAATCCAGGTTACGCTTCAAAATGCAGTAAAAATAATTTCCGAGAACTAAAGTAAGTTTCATTGTATTCATCAAAACGAAAAATGTCAAGCTGCATTTTATTAGTTTATACCAAGCACACTGCAGAAATTCAAAAAGACAACCGAATGTAGACAACTTTGCCTGGCGCTGAACTCACACTGGTGGCGCAGTAGAGTTCTTCACCGCTCAATGAAAATAGGCAGGTACTGGCCTAAAAACTCAGGTTGAAGTGAAGTGGTGGATTGGATCACAGACAACCATGGATTTTTGAAATATTCATATTTATTTTTTCTAAAAAGGCAGATGAATGCATAAAAAGTATGTTTACATTTAAACTGAACATTTCACTTAAAACTAGAGTTTAAAAACATGTACAAGTTTAAAATATTTTGTCAGGCTTTCTCTTGCGCAATGCCGTATTTAAATAGTCGGGGGGGGGGGGGGCTTAGCGGCATAGGTGTAACGGGGATTTGGGTTTCTTTTTTTATTATAATTTCTATTTTTATGTCAAAAATCACATTTTCAGCCAATGCTAATGCCAAAAAACATTCAACTATGAAGTAATTTTGACATTACAAAGGGGTTTTAAACTCGAAAACTTGATTGCCAGCATGTTTCTAACTCTAAAATAAGGTCAATATTGAGCCAGAAAGTCCATAAAACCGTTAAAAACTTGTATTTCTCGCAATAAGAAACACTTTAAGCCAAACATTTGGACTTTTTTGAAAAGTTTTGCAGAATTCACCCTAAAAATACCTAATTTTTGGCCAATTTTTCGCGCCTTCGGGCGAAACGCGAAATAAAAACGCAATAGGAGTAGTTTGCGATTATTTTTATGTCGAATATGGCATAGGTGTGTTTGGGGGGGACCCTCCCCTTAAAAATTTTTTCCTACCCCTCGATCCCCCCAAATCGATTTTTTCAGACCCCTCCCCCTAAAAATTTTCAAACCCCTACCTAAACTTTTGAAAATTTTTAGCTAAAAATTCGAAATTTTTCCAAAAAACTCCAAACATTTGCGAAAAATTGCTAAAATTCGCTTATTTAAGCTAAAAAATCGTTAAAAATAGCTTTAAATTGAGAAAATTTTTGAATTTTTTAACGAAAAATCGACTTTTTTGAAATTTGTCGCCGACCCCCCCTAGAAAATTTTTCTTACCCCTCCCCCTAAATCGACTTTTCGCGACCCCCCTCCCCCTTTTTTCGCCAAACCCCCTCCCTACTTTTTTCTGAACCCCCACCCCCACTTTTTTCGCCAGCCACACCTATGGAATATAGTAGATTTTATGTCAAACGAGGGCCATTTTTAGCTTAAAAAATTTGGGTATATACAGTGTTTTTAAAATTTCCTATTTTTGAGACCCCCCAAGCTAGTTTTGGACTTTTTACGTCCCCCCCCCCCGAAACCAAACAAACAGGTGGTACACCTATGGCCCCCTCGTTTGCGATTTTGGCCCCTCCTTTGGGTTGGGGTGTCGGGCCCCTATGTGCGTTAGAATTCGGGAAGTTCTTCGGAAAATTAAGGTCACTGTTTCACCGGAAATTTTGGTTGGGGCAAGGGTAAGCCTTGGAAATTTTGTTGTCGATCCGCGAAACGTGATGGGGTGGGGGGTACCCCGAATCCTCCCCCCCAAAATGGGGACCTCAGAAAATCCAAAAAATGGCCTAAAAATGCGAAATTTCCTCTATTTTAACGCTTTATCCGTGAAAACAAGGTTTGTTTTGATAGTTTTAGGCGTTTAAACGCGATTTTAAAGCGATTTTAAGTCAAAAGTTTTCAGAAATTTTTCAAAATTTGGAAAAAGTTTTCAAAAAATGTCCATTTTTTGGCAAAATTTAGCTATATATATAACTTTTTGCCTCCAAAAAGGGCTGGGGAGGGGGGTTGGGTGTGGGTAGCCAAAAGTTGGGGTTGGGGAGGGTATGTCGAAAATTCTTGGGGGGGCAAAGGGGGTCGAAAATTTGGAGGGGTACCCCCGACCCCCCCCCCCCCCGGTGAAACTATGATTATAAGGTGTATATATAGTGGGAATTAATTAAGGTATATATATATTGCCGAAGTTTGTCAAACATATTGTGTTTTCCAAAAAAGGTCGCCAGATTTAAATGTCGGGCATAGTTGCGTGCCAGGCGGAGACGGGAGGGGCAAAACGGGGGGTGCTTGTGCCTGGGCCTCCAAGTGTGGGAAATCCTGATCGTCGCCAAGGCCGAAGCGGATAAGCATTGGTGGCACGACAGTGTCTTGAGGATTTCCCCGGCGCACCTGGGGACTGTCTGTCTGCTCCGTTCTTTGCAGACAGAATGAGCCAATCGGGGCACTAGAGCCCAGCCCAGCTGGATAAATTTGGGCCGCCTCGGCAGGGCGAGAGGTGCGATCCAGCACTATGCATTCTGAGTGATGGGCACAGATAGTGGATCCTTTCCTGGGCTTGTCGGCTTCTGGTCCCATCCTCCGCTGACTTAAAAAAGGGGAGGTATAGCAATGTTCACAAAAAACTCAAAAATCGAATTTTTGCTGGCAATTTCGCAAATGAAGTCCGATCGAAAAACTTTTGGCACGTATGGAACGGTAGTGACCCCCTCTACATATGGTGCAAATTTCATGCCGGTAGCCCTTGTGTAGCGTGAGTAATAAAAAATTTTTGTGATTTTTTTGTGAACGGATTCACAAAAAAATCACTTGTTCACAAAATCACCACCGGATCTGATCTCAGGATATATATAGCTAGGAAATTAAATTAAATTAAAAAATTTGGACCCCCAAGTTCTTTTGCATGGGCTGAACTTCGAATTTTGGTTCTCGGCCCCCGGGCCCAAAGTGGCTACCCAGGCCAATATGCTTGACCTTTATTATTGATACGAGGAAGCTAGGAATCCATTTATTTTGTGTTCTGTTGTTTTAGTAAACACAGAACAAACAATTTGGTGGAGTAATTTCGCTTCTGGAACGGTCACGTGACTTTGCCTAGGGTCACGTGACCTTTGTCGGGGTCACGTGACTGACCAAAAATTTTATTTCAAGGTTCCAGAAGCCTAAAAACTCGCCTGTATAGATTTTTCGGTATATACGTAGAATTGAAATTTGGCATTAGTTTTTAGGTACGTAGCTTTTGCCCAGATAGGTGATCCTAGGTCAGGGGGGTCCGGGCCGGGTCCACCGGCCGGACCGTCTGCCAGAAGGGGGTTGAGGTGCCTAAAACATGCGCTGTACAGGTTTTTCGGGTCGCTGAGCTCGAATTTGGCATTAGTTTTGCCCTAGCGGTTGCCCCAGAGGCATGTTACAAAAAGTTGATAGTGATTTTTCTTTTGTGAATTTGTTCACAAAAAAATCACCCACCGGCGGCTGGCTTATCCCTAGTGGGGGGGGGGTGTCCCCCCCCCCCCCCATTCGGCGACCTCCCCTCCCCCCCATTCGAGGACCCCCCCATGAAAAGCCCCCCATAAATCCCGACCTCCCCCCCCATAACCCCAAAAATTCCCAAATTTTACCATTTTTACCCTACATTATCAAAAAATTTTTCCGGCGTCGCCGGATTTTTGACTAAATTTTCGCTATTTTAGCGAAAAAAACACCTAAACTTAGTCATTTTTTAGCGATTTTTAACAGTTTGTATACAAAAAACCCACAAAAATTCGAAAAAAATTTCTAAAAATATGCCCCCCCCCATTTTGGGTGAGCTCCCCCATCGATGGGGGCCCCCCATGAAGCCCCCCCCCCATAAAAAATTGCCAAGGGATAAGCCAGGGTGGCAAAGCCAGAGGACATGGCGGGGAATCCAATATATATAGTTAGGACATGTCACATGCATAATATGGGGTAGCTGCGCAAAGTCCATAGTGAGTACCAGCAAAAATTTCAATTTTGGTCCGGAGTTGTCGGTCCGATTTTGGGTGGGTCGACTATTTTGAGCACCCTAGTCGGAGGATTTGGGTCTCGGCAGCCAAACTTACGTATGTTAAGGTTGGGACTTGTGGCTATTACCATGCAAAAAATTTTCCGGCTGCGACTTGACTTGTTGTTAGCCGTCTAGGAGGGTGATTTTTTTGTGAATTTTCTGGGTGATTTTTTCGTGAACATTGCTATATATACGTATGTTTTGCATACCGGGCAGGTCTTGGTACCCTTTTCTGTTCTGGTCCAGAAGGAAGGTCGGCTAACTCCTGGACTTCGATGGCGGTTCCCATGGGGCAGTTTTTCCTGTATCACCCGGTGGAAGGTTGGCAGCCCAAACCACCGTTGGGTCACCTTTTCTTGCTACAAACAATCATACAATTTCTAATTCTACATCAAATAGCTTGGATAGCCCTGACTACCAGATGGCGATCCAGTATATATGACGCTATTCCTGCAAACTCATCTAGAGGAGGAATGGCTGATGAGGGCGCCAAACTGGTGTTCTGGTTGTCCAATATCCATGGTCTGGTGTCAAGCTTTGAGGCTTTGAAAGCTAGAATCCATCAAGCAGTCTCTAAGCCTGACATATATAATTGCTCTGACCGAAACTTTCCTGTCCCCTACAACTATGGACGACAAGACGTGCTTGCTGAGTGGATACAACCTGCTGCGACAGGATCGGCGGTCGCATGGCGGCGGAATTGCTCTGTACGTTTCTGAGGCGGTACCGTGCAGTATCTATCTCAACTCCAAAACGTTTGAATAGGTACACCTGGTTTAAGGTGCACACTGGCGGCTGTCGCCTTTACTTAGCCCTGTGCTACCTCCACCGCTACGAGACAGAACTTTATTCACAGCGCTAAATCGGGACCTTGTAAGTATACAGGCGTCAGACCCCTGGGCTTTTTTTACCGGGGGGGGAGGGAGGCGCCCCTCACTCGATCCCTCCCCCCCCCCCCTCTCGGCCCCACCCCCACTTTTTGGGCTTTCCCCCCACTCACTATAAGGTGCCCAGAGAATGCCAAATTTTAAAGAATTTTGGTCAAAATTTTCAAACATTTTCCGGTTCATTCAAACTCATCACATTCAAACATTCAACAATTCAATTTTTTTGCTCAAAAATCGTCTATTTTGGTACTCAAACTCAATTTTTGAGCACTTTTAAGCATCATTTTGTTGTGTTGAACTACGGCAGGCTCTACGACTAGGAGAGATTTAAGGCTATGATGCTAAAGCTATTGGTCCAAGTCAGGAGGAAATAGGAGATCGTCGGAGAGTCCTAAATTATTTTTGAATATAAATTTTCCGTATAAATGTATACGTAAATTAAAATGCGCTGGTTAGTATCATGGGGCAGCTCGGAGAGCGCCCCATAATATGAGCCAAAAAGGTACATTGCGT
>JASAND010000133.1:0-16009 GCA_030248195.1 Trissonchulus latispiculum | reverse complement strand
ACTTGGCTCTAGCCTGCACAGCCTTCGAGGTAATTGCGCGGGGGGTCAGATTTTTAATTTTTTTACGATATTTGTCGACTGTGGTCTTTACAAAGCTTTTTTTTTGTCACGCATCTTTCAAGCCACTTTGTCGGAAAGATTTGCTAATTTTTATGCAATCCTCCAAGATTTTGATGAATATCGCAAAAAATGCTAACGTTTTTAGTGTTTGGTTTTACTTAAATAGCAAGGGAATTTTATGAATGCAGTTATAATTCATTCCGTTTTTAAAATTTAATTATTAACCAAGTTATAATTAGTTTTCAAAAGTCGAAGCTATGACAAGTATTACATAATTTTATCAGTTTTGAAATTTTGAAACAGTTTATGGGAGTTCGAAACAACCCTCAAGGCTCTGCAAAAATCCTTAGTGCAAACACTCAAATGTTTGGCTCCGGCATACAGTTGGAATTTTAACCAAACTGCTGGTGGGCTACAGTTGAGCAAGTTTATGATTTAGCAAAACTCAGTATTAGAACAGATCTAGCTGGGAAACAGTAGGTAAAGAATGTATATAGTAAAAACAACAAAAACATAACAATCAATTTTTCACAATTCCAATATCTAGAAAAATAAATCATAACGGAAGCGGCGGCAGCATGAAATTAATGTGCGCTATAGTTCAAGGAGAATTTTGCTTGACAAAATACCGCAGTTGACCACTAATACAGAATTCAGTTGGGTAAATTTTTGTTATTTCTCTTAAGTTTAAGATATATGCATGGGCGTAACCTAGATTTTGAAATGGAGCGTTGACTTGACCAAATTTTTGTTGTCGCAAAATGGTCTTTTTTTGAAGCGGAAAGGAGGTAGTAGTATAAGAGGGACCAATTGAGCGCTGTTTGGGAGTCGATTTTGATCCCAATTTTGGGTGCCATTTTTGATCGTGCCATTTTTGATCCCTATTTTTGGGAATCATTTTTGCGCCAACTTTAGAAGGTGATCAAGCTGCGTGAGGAATTTTTGGGTGACTAGCTCTTACAGTAAAAGGTCATGTGATGTCAAGTTTTAATTTGAATCCCAATTTTGGGAGCCTTTTTTGATACCATTTTTGGGAGCTATTATGAATCCCAACTTTTGGGAGCTATTTGCAATCCCAATTTTTGGGAGCTATTTTGAATATCAACTTTTGGGAGCTATTTTCAATCCCAACTTGTGGGAGCCAGTTTTGATACCTGTTAAAGTTGCAGCAAAAATGACTCCCAAAAATAGGGATCAAAAATGGCACCCAGAACTGGGAGCAAAATCGACTCCCATAACATGTCCAATTGGCCTCTCTATTACTACTGGAGGTATTCCCCTACAATGAACATAAAATTCATCTTTCCCTGATAGCACCCTTATTCCTCCGCTTTAAGGAAGGACATATAATCAAGAGCATGTAAGTAAAAATATATAAGCAGCTGCAGCAGAACTACCAACGTAGAACGATTAAGAGGGGAGGTGGGGTCATAAAAAGGGCCGTAGAAAATTAAAAAGAGGGTTGCGATAAAACAGCTGCAACGGGCGGGTCTGGGGGGGGGCAGAGCCCCCCAGAAGTTGAACAATTTTTTGATTTTGCAATAAAATCGACCTTCGCAACTTTAATTCTTTCACTTTGTAGAACTGAGAAAGTTTTCTATAATTTTACACAATTTAAAGCAAACATAGCAAGTTTCTCCGAAAAATGGGATACATTTCATGATTTTTTGCATTAAAACAATAAACACGCAGTTAGAAATTAGAAAATTCTTTTTGTATTAGCATGAAATTTACAAAAATTAGGAAATTATTTGGTTTTTTGCCCTTTTCCTATTTTTTCCTTAAATTCTTCCTACCAATGAATCGCGTCGGAGGGACGGCCTCCCCCAGGATCCTCCAGTGGGGGCCTAGGGGCGACTACCCTCAGAAAAAGCCAGAGCGCAAACTACGGTACATTGTTTCAAGAAATTAATTGAGAGCAGTCTTGTAATGCCAATTACCGAGTATTTGGGCTGTGTATTTTGGCTTTTGACCGCTGATATAGTTTTTGGGCGGGACAAAATTTTGATGCGCTTTGTTGTGCGGCGATTAACTTGCGCTTTGTTGCGCGGGGGTAAAATTTTGTTGCGCGGTGATAAGCGTTTGCTCCGCGGAATAAAATCTTGAGGCGCTTTCCTGCGCGGGGTAAAATTTTTGGTGCGCACTGCGCGGGGCATATTTTACTGCGCGGGGGTAAAATTTTTGCTGCGCACTGCGCGGGGGTAAATTTTTCCTAGCCTGCACATGTGCAGGAGTTGTGCAGGCATTGCCCATGCGTGTTACTTTTTACTGCTGGTATCAAAACGCATCAAATTTTGCGCTCATATTTATAGTATTAAGAGACATCGGTGTGCTAAATTTGAACCCAATCGGATCACTCAGCCAAATCCACACAACAGTATTCACTGCAGAAAAGTAGACACGGGCAGGTATAAATTAGATACCAATAAAGTCTGTCTCACAGCGCAGTCGAAGACGTCGGGATTGAAGTGGACAATGAACACAAAGTCTGCAGTCTAGGCACAACTACACATTTTTAGATGCAAGGAAATAAGGAACACGAACGCGAACAGCGAACGCGTGTTACCAAGTTTAAGAACACCTCCAACTTTCATTTTGCATAAAGTACTATAGCTTCTCTTGTTCTTTCTTAAATTAGGATAGAAGTCCGCACATGCTTTCAGTAAGGGTTTTTGAATAACTGAACTCGAACACCAAAAGTGAAGTATAAAAATTGTGGAAATTGAGATTCATTAAATGGTTTTTACAGTCACAAATATTGTCTGCGTACTTATGGCAGCATAGTGACTGCTTGGCGAATACGAAATAGTCAAAGTATGCATGCGTCTCATCTCGTTAATTGGTTTGAGTTTGTTCATTTACCATACGCGGCTACAGCAGCACAGAAAATTGTCACCCACCGGTAACCTGAACGTCCGTGTACGAAGGGGACATTTGATTTTTAACAGCAGATAGGTAGCAAAAATCAAAGAATTATGTTAATATTTGCATTTATTTTTGCATAAAAATCAAATACATAGTGGTTCTGAGTTTGATTTTCCATGCGCATCAGTTTCAAAATGCAAAAATCAAGCTGCTTTCTGATTGGCTAGAGTCGAGTCTGTTGTGATTGGCAGGCTTCAATCACGTGACCTTCTGTGCAATGAAGGTTTAAGGCGTAGCGTGCACAAAATAGTGCTGGAAAGTGGAAACGATATTCGAAATCATTGCATAACAATTGTGAATACAATGTATAGAGATCATTTTGCAAAATTGTTGCTAAAGAATCTAGCAGTAAAATGTCTAAACTAAGCTAATTCGTTAAAGCACGATTGGTTGAGTGGCTTTCCTTTGACTTAGCGGCGCTGCTACGGTGGCAGTGCAGATCGAATCCCGAATAAATGATAGAAACTAATTATATACTGTATCTGAACAGTTTTAAGTTTTACGTTTGGATTGCTGCAAATCTTATCCAATTAAGACAAACATAGAATGGGCGTTTTTGGGGATACATCTTTTGAGGATTTTGGAACATTGCATCTTTACAAAAATTTAAATACCTTAAGGTGATGATTCCTTTTGGAGGCATCAACTTTGAACCATTATTACTCAACCATAACTTGGAGTTAAAAAGCCATTTTTATATCAAAATGCAGCTTAACATTTGCTCTTTCTAATGAATACAACAAAACTAACTTTCGTTCTCGGATATTATTTTACTGCATTTACGAAGTAATTTAATTTTCCAGAGTTTATGAAGACTTAAGTAAATCTTTTAAAGTAAATCACATTATTCGACTCCACTATCAAATAGCTGGGGACCCTTTTTTAATTATTATGAAACCGCTCATCGTTGTAAATTAATTAGCTAAAATGTATGCGCAACCTGGATTTTGCCTACTTTTCCCAACTTTGGCAAGCGACCACTTTAGCTAGAAAGCAGCAATCGGGGCAACTAAAAAAGGGTCCCTGGGTATTTTTGTGTAAAACACGTCCAGTAAGTGGTAACTTTCTAGCTTGCATAGTAAATGCTCCACAATACTGTTGTTTTTGATTTTTGTTTCAAATCGAATCAAAACACTTTTGATGCGACTTTTGATTTTTCATGCATCGAATCGAATCGAATCTACAGTGCAGAAAATCGAACTGCATCAAATCTCTGCTACTCTTTTCATGTCAAAATTGAACTGCATCAAATCAAAAATATTTAGGTTGAATCGTTGTTTTTGATTTTTGATTCATTTTGATTCACATTTTGATTCAGGGGAAATAGGCAGCAGATTAAGAGAAGCTTGATGAAAATGTGTGAGCGTGTATGTGTTTATGTTTAGTGCATGCATCTTTTCTGTGTGGTTCTAGGTATATATACAGCAATGAAAATGCCAAAATTATGCCATCTTTCTTTGCTTATCAATTGTTCACTGCTTCTTGATTTGGATTGGGCTTTGGGTTTTAGGCTTTTTAAGTTTTGTGCCAGTGTTGTCAGTAAATTCTAAAATTTAACAGCTGACTCTTAAGCTGAGCAGTTACTTTTTTGATGTAGGCTGGCATAGCATTAATAGGCACTCGTCAGAGGCCACTTATGCTACCTCTCCGTGGACTGCAAGCGGATAGGAGACGGAGAGACGAAAAGTTGTTTTACTTTGAATTTGCATTTATGCCTTTAAAATTTTTCACACATTTTTCATCACATCATATTTGCGTGATCTTTGGAAGACTTAAAATTTTTGATCTTAAAAAGCTATTCGAAGTTTTAAAAAGCCTTAATCAAAAGTCTTTCCAAGGTTTTGCATGTCTATGTAGCCCTCTACATTGAGTTGAATTTTCTCAAATTCCCTAATAGATGTTAGTTTAAGTTTAAAAACGTATTCAAATGTGCCGTCTGGATTGAAGCATAAAATATCTACATAAAACGAGGTTCAGAAAAATGACCAAACAATGGACTCCCCTTAAGGTGGTGGTTTACCTTTTGTGTAAATTTGACCGATAGGCTACAATTCTTTATGAAAGCAGATGAAACTTTCCAAATATGCTATTTCGGTGCTCCTTAATCTGGGACCAGTCCCACATTTTTAGGTGAAAAGATAAGAACTTTTCGGTTTTTGGCATTATACTCTCAGTAAATAGTCGATACATCAGAGTGGTTGTTATGGTTGGAATGAGGGTACAGAAACGAACATTTTTGCTTTCACAAGCTTTGAGCTATCTCTAGCGGTTAAGTCAGTATAAACCGAACACGATTTTTGGGGTAAGAAACGGAAATTTTCGAGGAAACAAGTTTTTTAAAATTACTGCCAATTCCTACGGACAATTTTCGTTTGTTTATATACATAATCGATTCGCAGTCTAATTGCCCATTTTATCAATGCCAATTAGCTTGTGTTCGTTGCTTTAAGCTAGAGATTTGGACGAAAAACCATTTTGGCAAAACTGTGGTTATTTTGTTCTGAACATCGATATCTCAAAAACTACCAATGGTTTTGCGTGATTTTGGGCTGATGAAAATTCGCACTATTGCGGAGGGTCATTTTTTGTTTTAGCTGAAACATCACCAGTTGCGAGAAAACTGAATGCAAAGTGGCGAAATTTCGTGTCACCGCACATTTGCCGGATTTTCTGGAGTATTGAGGCTTACCTGGTAGTGCTCGGAACGGTTCCACTGGAACCGGTAGAACCGGAACCGGAACCGGAACCGGAACCGGAAGGATTTTTAGAACCGGAACCGGAACCGGAACCGGAACCGGAACCGGTAGCATTTGGAACCGGACCGGTTCCAGTGTAATTTGTTTCAGATGTTTTGAAAAATGTATCCAAAAATTAAGTTTTCGCCTGCAAATTTTCAAAATTTCTCTAGCTTTTAAATAACACTTTCAGTCGGGAAATTCTGAAAATTTTTCTAGCTTTTGAATGTAGTCTTTTGAAAGTTTTCCGAAACCTATCATGCGGCATTATTTTTTAACATGTAAGAGTTATAACTTTTTCTTGCATGTTGGTAAGATATGCAATTACTTTTGAGCTGATGATTCCTTTTTGGAGTAACCAACTTTGAAGCAGTAATAATAATTGTTACTTGGAGCAAGGTCTGTCTCTTGTGCATTTTATTGTGCACATGCACACTTTTTCCAAGCTGCACACTTAAATTTATTAATGCACACTTAAATGCACAGTCAAATTATACTTCCGCTAACCACAAAGTGTCCTAAAAAATTTCGAAAGTGCTTCAAATTTTAAAAAAAGCTCTAGCTTTTAGCTGGGGGCTGCCGCCCCAGACCCCCGCATCTTCTTACTATTTTTCGATCAGAGCAACATCGCAAAGACCTTACTTCTGTTCTATTCTTTCTTGTTTACAAAAGCCACTAATTAATTATTGAAATATTTTGGCTTTGGGTTGTATTTATATACTTATATATGTCCCTTCATTGTCAGAAATAAGCGACTGGATTAAGCCAATTTCTCTTAAAGTATTTCTTCACATTTTTTCCTTTACAACGGTTCGACGCGTACAATGCTAGCTCTCTTACTGCCGTTTGTTAATCTGTTAAAACGACAAGAAATTGTTCAGAAAAATTTTTTAAAATGCAACATTTTTTCCAAAATTTTTTCCAATAAAAACATTTTTTCCAAAACGCACCCTATTTTTTAATATGCACAAAAAATGCACAAATATCCGATATCTATCAAAAACAAACCCTAACTTGGAGTTAAGAAACCATCTTTATATCAAAATATAGCCTAAGATTTCTTTTTCTAATAGATATATACCTGGAACCTAACTTTGGTTTTCTAGAGTTTTCACTGAATATTAGAATGGGTGCATACAGATTTTCGCAATTTTCTCTTAGTAGACAGTCGTTGACAAACAAACATATGAATTCTTTACTGTTTCCAAATTTTTACATTTTTCCACTTCTTACAGCTACAATGTACCGCCAAATGTCAAGAAATAAGATTCCAGTGTATATGTCTTGCTGTATCAATGCAAAAAAGAAACATGACTAGTTTTTGAGCAAACAAGATAGAGGATTGCGAACAATTAACAAATTCTTGGTCAATTGTCAAGCAAAATAAATCAGAGGAGAGGACCAGCTAATTAGTGGCAGTGACATGCTGTGAATGCGTAAATCCTATACTTAGTGACAGTTGAACAAACTATTACCATGGGACACAGGAAACGAGTTTAGGATTGAAATTTTTTACATATTCATTACACTTTTAACACATTTTAACACTATTAAAACTGGCATAAAAATTAATTACTATTTTACATGTAAATTAATAACGTTGAGCATATAACAACGTTGGCTCATAAGGTTTTGGTCCAATTTATATAAAAAACTAAAAAAAATTGAATTATAAGCCTTTTTACAAAAATCTCAATTGGAACCGGAACCGGAAGCTAGAACCGGAACCGGAACCGGAACCGGAACCGGTGCTCTGGAACCGGAACCGGAACCGGTTTCAAAAATCGGAACCGGTCCGAGCACTAGTTCCTAGTCAAATTCCTAATATTATCAATTGCTGCAATAAAAAAAAATCAAAAAACCCAACAAAAAATCCTTTTTTAGAAAATCGAACCGCACCCAGTTTAGTTCGGAAAGGGGAAAATCGAACCGCATCGAATCGTTTCAAATGTTAGGGAAATCAAACCGAATCGAATCGATTATTTTTAATTAAAAAAAAAAAAAAACTGAATCGAATCAATCCAAAAAAAAACTAGCAAAACCAAACCAACCCTGCTCCACAATCGCTGGAACAAATTTGGTCATGTTTTTGCAAAAACTACATTTTCTATGATAGCAGCGTACGGGATAGCAGTCAGAAGATTATGCCACGGATAATCTGCCTCGACGAGACCTTCAAATTGACACCCCTTCTCACGATGCTTCGAAAAAATGTAGAGCTCAACAAGATCTTTCGAATGAATATAATCATAGCTATGCAGCTACTATCTAGTGTCAAAAATCGGCAAAACGACCATAAACGGAGACGTCGAATTTTTGAAGCGCGATTGCGCGGAGGCTGTTAGAGTGCTAAAAGAACTTATTTTGGAAAGTTTCATCAAATTTCATCATGATTTGAACCGTCAATCAACAAAATGTGCCCAAAAGGAATCTCCACCTTAAATTGGGGTTTCGCTCAGCCGTCAACATTTTTTAGCTTCCTTCAATAACTAAATATGGAACAATAAATAATTAAATTAATAACAATAATAATTCATAATTAATGGTTAAAACAAACCAGTAAGGAAAGTAAAGAAAGTGGGAGGAGAGACGCAGACAAAAAAGCTATGATTTATTATAAATAAATTTAAGCAATATTATCAATAAATTATCTAGAATTTTTTTGCAAAAAATGCTGGAACAATCTACTACTGCAGCAATCTACTTCACAATTTTTGCAAATTTTTAGTAAAACTGTTGTAATCATGAGGAGGGGGCAGCTGTCAGTGGACTTGGTGGGTGGTGGCTTTCTGAATTGATGGTGTCTAAAACCAGGAACAGAAACAGGAACTGGGGTATAATTGTAGGAACAGGAACGGAAGAGGTCGGTTTTTTCTACGTATCAAGGTGTAAGTTGAAGCGCAGAACTCTGAGTATTCTGGCTGACAATCAATGAAAAGACTCAATCTTTACACGTCTGATTTCGTACCGTATTGATTCTGAAAGTTTTACAACTATACTTTTTTATGGTTCTGCTCCTGAACCTGCAATCGTCTTCCTTTTTTATTGCTAGCTTTCTAGAATTAATGGGTATGTTTTCGGGCATGCTGAGTTCAAATGTCGCAAAATTTTTCGATCTCGCGAAATTAGATTTTTTGCTTCACAAGGGAAGCCGAAAATTTTTGTCTTTGATTTTGCTGAAAAGCTGTATACAGGGGTTTTCGGGGTCACAGAACACGAATCGAGTCTGAAGTCCGTCTATCGATTCTAGCAGATTAAAAGCTAGCTCACTGAGCTAACGAAAATCTGAATCAAAGACGGACTTCAGATGCGTGTTGGACGACTTCGAAAACCCTATATATACTGCTTTTCCGCAAAATCAAAGAAAAAATTTTTGGTTTCTCTTGGTCCCCCTCAGGAATCAAAAAATCTAATTTCGTGAAATTGAAAATTTTCGCGATATTTTGAACTCAGCATGGCCATAAACATACCCGTACCAGATTTTAGCTCGATTGGTCAAATTTAGAAATTTTAGTAATGGGGGACAATGGGCAAGAACCAAGGTTTTAAGGTCTCTATCAAAGAAGTGACAAACTTTTTCGCAGCCCAGGATTAAAAGTTTTTTAAAAATTGCAAAAGTGGGGTAAGACTGGAAATTTATTCCAGAAATATATTGCTTAAATCTGCAAAGTTAAGTTATTGAGTTTATGGTTAATCATAGCTTCAAAAGATGTATAAACAAAAACACCCATTCTATGTTTGTCTTAATTGGATAAGATTTACAGTAATCCAAACGTAAAACTTAAAACTGTTCAGATACAGTAATTAGTTTCTATCATTTGTTCGGGATTCGATCTGCACTGCAACCGTAGCAGCGCCGCCAAGTCAAAAGAAAGCCACTCAACCAATCATGCTTTAACGAATTAGCTTAGTTTAGTCATTTTACTGCTATAATTATTTAGCAATAATTTTGCAAAATGGTCTCTATACATTGTATTCACAATTGTTATGCAGTGATTTCCAACATCGTTTCCACTTTCCAGCACTATTTTGTGCACGCTACGCCTTAAACCTTCATTGCACAGAAGGTCACGTGATTGAAGCCTGCCAATCACAACAGACTCGACTCTAGCCAATCAGAAAGCAGCTTGACTTTTGCATTTTGAAACTGATGCCATGGAAAATCAAACTCAGAACAGCTATTTAATTGATTTTTATGCAGAAATAAATGCAAATATCTACATAATTCTTTGATTTTTGCTACTTGTCTGCATTTGAAAATCAAATGTACCCTTTGTACACTGACACTGAAGCTTGGGGCATTGTGGTGTCGTTTGTTACATCATCATTTTATGTGCGAATTTATGAATGAATGAATGAATGAATGAATTTATGTGATGAATTGCAATTCCGAATTTGCCAATCCATTTTTCACACTCTCACGTGTTCTGGCTAGTGGAGATCTACTGCTGGGCGATCTTGTCGATACTCTGCCAATTGTAATCTTTGGTCGGCAACTGTTGAATGACGGATTTCACGTTGCTTTTGGCCTGGTGCGAATAGGCCTTGTGTGGGTGGAAATTCCGCTGGTACTAGCAATATCAGTTAACCGATATGTGGTATTATTTCATCCGTTTGTTGGTCAAGGGATTTTCACCAGAAACTCTGTTCGTGCCATTGTGGCAGGATCATACTGCTTTGGGCTATCATTCACCATTTGGGGCTGCTACTGTCAGTGCATAACGCAGTTTGTCGAATACAATTGGCTGTATCCATGTCGCAATAGTTGTGCCCTCAACTACCTAAAACTAGTATCAATTGTCGGCAATATTGTTACCATCATTGTTGTGGCAACCTATGCCCTGATCGTGCTGCGATATCGTCTCACTGTCAGGAAGGTTTGGAATGACAACACCAGTGAAAAGTCCAGACAGTCACGAGAACAGTTTAAACGAGAAGCTGCCTTGCTGAAGCAGTCTTCAGTGATTATTTTTGCTTCAGTTTCTGTGTAGCAATGTTCACCTTTATGCAACATGTCCCCCTGCAACGTCGCTATGCAGGAATGGTTCTACATTTAGCCGCTAACCTTAATAACGCCACAACACCCTTTTCTACCTTGTGTTTTCTTCTACAATGCGTCACGAAAATGTACTGGACTCTCGGCACTGGACCAGCTACGACATTGCACAATTAATAGCTATATATCACTATACGAGTAGGCTCATTATCAATTTCATTCTAATTGCATGTGTATAATTATTAATGCGATTATACAGTAGTATTAGTCACAATAAAACGTGCCATTGCTCGTCTAATTGCAATTGGATGAACAGTACGTAGCTGTAGTTCTACTATAACACATATATCGCCAAGGCTTGTTGCCTGCTTTTTATCCAACACTCAAAGCTTCAACAGACAACAGGTCTGTAATTGAACATTTGTCCAGCTATTCAGATAGCAATACAATTTCCGCCAAAATGTTGAGAAGTCTACAAAATTTTTTGACCTGAGGAAATTAGTGAAAACAAGCAATCACATATCCGTATTCGTATAAGGTACATTACAGGCACATAGTGAGGTACATGCATAAGATTACAAGAATAACAAAGACTAATCATACAAGCTGTTATTTTTTAAATCCAGTATTACCTAACAGATGTAAGGTGGTTGTTACACCACAAGAACATGCCAAATGTAGAATTTCAGCGGATCGTGAACGGATCCGCCTGGGGTGCAGTTTTTCAAATTTTGAGCGGTTTCACATGATTCTAGGCTGTCTAAATCCCTCTGAATCCTCAAACGTCCTCCCCGAAAACGTCGAACGAATGGATCTTTTGCGCTTTCCACCCCATCCCCTCCCTTTGAGTTTTTTTGACCAATAACTTTGAAAATTGGTGTGGGTACATACTGGAGGTTGATTAATGCAAAAATTCAAAAATTTTTAAATTTTTAAAAAGTTTTTAAAAAATTTTTAGTTTGCAAAGGGACCAAGGGGAACCAAAAAATTTTTGAAAACATTGTGCTCCCCCCCCCCCCCCCCCCCCCCCCCCCCCGAAAACTGGCATACAGGGGTTTTCTGGGGCGCTGAGCACGAATCTGAAGATAGTTTTTCGGTTCAGCGTTTCGTTAGTTCAGTATAAGCTTACATGTTAAACATACAACTTTAGCTTATTCTGAGCTAACGAAAAGCTGAATCCACAATCCAGAATCCAAAAAACCTTACCAAACTAAAATTTTAAATATTTTAAATTTTTTAAAAATTTAAAAGTTTTTTTAATTTCTGAATTTATCAGCCTCCAGTATGCACCCACACCAAATTTCAAAGTTATCGGTCAAAAAAATCAAACGCTAGGGCTGGAGGGGAAAGCGCAAAAGATCCAAATATTTTGTGAAATTACTGAACGTTGTCTCAGTTAGTGTCCTCATCTTGAAGCTTCAGCATGCGTTTTAATATCAAAGAAAATGTAATGAAAGCGAAATCCCCCTGGATTGGCTCCAGCTGGCAGTTATGTAAACTTTTTGTCAACGTGTAAGGTATTTATAAATTGACACCAGTAATTCATTAATACCGCAATAACGGTTCAGAATGTCATTACTCCTATGAAAGCACACGAATTCACCTGCTCACGTGGCCTCAGTGCGCCCGATATGAGAGCTCAAGTCTTGTAGCGAGTCGGGCCCAAAGCTTTGACCAGGTCCGAAACTGTGTCGAGCCCTGCATTTAGCCACCGGTCCAAAACTCGCCAAAGATCTAGAGCCCGCAATGATGAAACAAACCACATTAATATGTTCTATTAATGATGCTTGTTATGCTCTTATGTATTATGTACTCTTGTCGTCTGCAAAGGCGTTGATATAGTCTTCAAACCTATGTTTGTCCTAATGGGAACTGGTGTATAAACTTTTTAGCCTGCATAAATTTAGTACAGTGCGAAAGCTATCACCAGTGTAAGCTTATGATAACAGCAGTATGCTGAAAACGTTTGCATAGCTTACGTCAAATCCGCTTTCTCTGTTCGAAGCCTTGTGTCATAAGCTTTTCGTTTATGTTAAACAGTTGTGCCTTTTTCCATGAACTAGTTTTTGACTGTTGCTTTTGACTGAAACAGTTCTTCTCCCCTGTTGTCTGCAATATTTTCCCCAAATTCGAACGATTTGTGTTTTTTTGGAAATCAGATTCGATTAGTGATTTACTGACTGAAGAATCTATTGAATTCCAATATTCGTTACTGTCTATTGATTTTAATACCTTAATTTCTGTACATATTTTGTTCCTTTTTTGGTAAGTTTGGCTTTCTGGATAGTATTAGAACAAATATAATCAATAAAAGAGAAAATACAATTTTTCGTTTCTGAAACTGTTCCGGAAATGCTTTCTAGAACATAAAGTTATAAAAAAGATAAAAGTCTCTGGTTTCTCGAGAGCGTATTATTTCGCGTATTTTTGGCACTCCTCGTCACGGCTTAAGTTGGAATTTGCATATAAACCTTAAATATGCTGTCTTGTCTGGTCTGCTAAATGAATGAACCTCTGCTCGATTCCTTTCAGAATATATGTATATGATTGTACTAACTAGTGAAGGAGTAATCTAACTGTCGGTGAAATGAAAATATGCAGTTTCTTATCAGTCTGGCCAAAATTAGAATTCTATTTTGACCCTTTGGAGGGGTTTTGTTCTATTTTTACGTAGGGGAAGTTGCCCAAATATGGCCAAATCCGATTTTAGCGCAGAAAGATAGGAGAAAAAAGTTTCCCAATATGGACACCTGGGTTCCTAATATGGACAAGAGGTGCCAAATATGGACACACACTTTATCATAGCGGTAACATCAAAGCATTTTAGTAAAAACGCTAAACTATGGCATTTTCAAAAACAAAACAATATTTTAAACATTGGGAGCCCAACCTCTGAGACTGTATTATGCTTCATAAAACTATTTTTAGTTTTAAAATTTGCACAATAACGGTTTACTACTAATTCAACTGAAATCATCAGTTTTTAAGCAAATTTTTTATGAATAATTACATCAAAGGTTCATTTATCAATTCGCCAAAGCTCTTACTTTAAGATTTCAAGCAAAAAATCAGCCAGATCTTACAACTGAAAAACCCTGTGTTTTTACATGTAAAATAGGTTAGATTTTACATTGACCATATTTGGGCCCTCACGAAATTTCGGCTGGCCATGTTAGGGCACATCGTTGAAAATGGCACCTAAATTAGTTCTCCTGCACAAAAAATTTTACTGGGTCAACTTTAAAATTTGCCACATTTTGCAGGAATAATCTACAAACAATTCTCTATAAAATGATATAAAAATTATTAGTTAAACCTCATCTGCAATTGAGAATCCTTGTCTTGAAAAAGTAACTTTCCGGCCGCATAAAGTAATTGGTTCGAAAATCAAAAGTTGACTAAAATTAGAAATTCTTGTTTAATTTAATACTGGACAGTTTTTTGCTGAAAGTTGGCCACTCCAATAGCAACATGTATATCTCTCGCTACTGCGAAAGTTTTATTTCAATTCACCTTGATAAGCAACCTACACAACTATCCAAAGTCAACGTTGGCCATATTCGGCACTTGGCCATATTTGGGCAACTTCCCCTAGGTGACTCAAGAACACCACATTCAACATCAAACATACGCTTCAAAGAATTGTGGGTGTCAGATGTTACTTACTTTCTATCTGCTCTCTTTAAATAAGTTAGCACAAACTGACACTGGTTAGCTACGAAGGGTTATTACAGCTTTTTAGTCCAGTCGGATTTTCTTCCAATAGTAGGCTGGTTCCGCCAGCTTTAAGCTGTACTAATAGTTAAGATTAATGATTAAATTACCACTCGTTAAATTAAATTGCCGATTCAGGTTGATATTATCAAATATCCCTACTTTTTCATTTCACTATTTAGTTTCGCACGGGAAGCTTCAGACACATACTGATTACATAATACAAGCACGCATCGTTGTATGTATCATTTCAATTAGAGCTAAAATTTCTTATTACCTAGATTGAGAAAAACGTTTTCTAGGTTTCCAGGTTTCAGCAAACATTTTGTCAGGTGGTGTTAATTTGGAGCAACGAAAGACAGAGCACCGGAGGCATTGAAATAATATATACTGCCAGAAAAACAAAACTAATTTCTAGCTCAAACTTAAGCTAATAAATTTCGCTGCTCTGAGATAAATATTTTCTGAAAAAACAGTCCTAATCTGATGCTAATTTCCTGTTTATTGAAGACTAAAGAGAAAAATTACTCTACGTGAGTTGTTTTTCTGAGTCCTTTCAGCAACCTGTAGAGCATGTCTCAGCTGTCAACATTTGTCAGGCTTTCATTTGTCACTGTCTAAGGAAGTCTGGTCGCTGTGCTTTTTCAGTTTCAATTAACACTGGTTGTTTCACAGCTCACCATCTTGTATTCTATTGGTTTATTTGCGTTTCACATACCGATTTTTTGGTGTTTACAGGAGTTTTGTAGGTGAAGCAGGATTTTGTAAGAGAAGCAGGTATAGGAAAGATTGATAAGTCTATTACGGTAGTTTAGCTGAGGGCCCTGTGGTGTAGTAGTTAGCCCGCTTGTCGGGTCGAAAGCGCCGTAGTTCGAAACCCGGCTGTGTCAGTTATTTACTTTTAAGGGTGAGTGAAAGGCTGAACTTCCCTCTTTCCTTTTCTTTCCTAGGTGCTGGTTTCGTGGGTACAAGGGTGCCTGCCTCCCCCTCGGCTTGTCCTCGATTTCTTTTTGTTCCACCAGCCCTGGTAGAAGCGCAACAGTTTACATAACAGGGCGTTTACGTGTAACAAGTACATAGGAAAGGCCGCAGGTACTTGCTCCATCTTAAGAACAATTTTCTGAGGCCAACTATGGATTTTGACCAAGAGTATATATATAACTAATATTATTAATTATATAGTCTTGCTATGTCTCGTTGAACAGCCATCCCTACACATTCGAAGAATCAGAGTGAAATTTTACACCGACGTTGAGGCGACGATGTTAACTTATCAAAGAGTTAAGATGAGATGTTCATTAAATTAAAAAGGAAAACCGAAGCAGTGTCTCGACCCTAAGCAATATGTATTACTAATAATAATAATAGAAACATTCATGTCTGCAGTTCTGAAGGTCCGTAGTTCGATTCCCGGCTTGAGTCAAATTTTCACGCAACGGAGTATAACTGGTGACTATTCTCTTACGCAGTTCTGGAGTCCATAGTTTTAAGCAGATCTGTCTATTTTCTGTCATAAATCGTCTGTAATTACTTTCTCAAAACGCTGACTCAGTCATCAGCAGGCCTGGTCATCTGCGCA